>CM064911.1:29146334-29417524 GCA_032727855.1 Quercus ilex subsp. ballota | reverse complement strand
AGAAATTTACCACAATAAAAATCAAATTTGACTCTCCAATAATGAGGCAGCTAAGTACTAGTGCTCATACATTTTTTTGTCCTTACTAGTTCCTATGCGCTTTTTCATGGAAGTTCTTGTTATTAGTAATCTCATTATCATCAAAGTTCATTGGATTAATTTCTATTCAATACTAATCCAATCCCTTTATTGTATTCAACTTGATATGCTAGTGTATTGATTGTTTGTAGCGCATTATTTTGCTAGAGATGACCTAATATCATGTGACACAGAATTTTCATCATGCATTTGGGGTTTGCATGTCAATGATTTGGAGGACAATAAGAATATTCCATGAAATAATTTGGTAATTAACAGTGGAAGACTGTGGCTCCTAATAACAGAAATGTTATCCACACGTGTAGCACAATTGACAGTTCAATAGCAAAGACAAAATAAGGGGAGCTAATGGGGTGAAACATTGACATTAGAGTCAGTGGCGGAGACAAGTTCTTTGAGGACTACATGCAAAAGTCTTGTGAAATAAAAGTTAAATAGTAAATTTGTGCAAATACAAAAGTTATTCAGTACAAAAAAAAAAAAAAAATCACGAAAGGCGTATTTGATGAAGAAATAGAAATGTTAATGGAGTGGGGATGGTTGGATAAGGGGTACTCTGCCCCTACCCCAATCCTTCTTTGGGGCAGGAAAAACTCGCACATGGCAGGGGATAAGAGACGTAGGACTAGATGGTCAGTGGCGAAGCCAAGAATTTATTTTTGGGCGGGCTATTTATAAAAATTTGTGTATGTATGAAATCTAAAATAGTAATGTATAATACTTCATAACTTAATATGTGCTATAAACAACAACTAAATACAAGTTAAATTTTTTTTTTGAAGTACTAAATACATGTAAATATAGTAGTATATACGGTATATTTTAATCAAACTAATCAAGTACATTAATAAATTATAATGCCATATGGTATATAATATATTGATTATTATAATAACAAATAATATATTATAAGGAAAATAAAAAAGAAAGCAAATGAAAAGTAAAGTAACACAGGAATACTGTACATGGGTGAGGGCTCTACAGAAGTTTCAAGCTTGTCTTTCACTCTTTCTTGTCTAGTTTAGTCACACAGAACTTTTATTTTTATATTGTAAATACAAAACTTCAGCAGCAGTGGGAAAATGAAAGAATTGAAAGAAAAAAAAGAGGATTTTGGATTGTATTCTATTATACAATATTTTTACAAAATGTTGATGTGGCCAACCTCTTATTGGTTTTCATTTAGTGCTACCATTAATATCACTTTTTTTTTTTTTACCAATAACCACTCGCCATATTATCAATTTGTAATATTTTTTGTAAAATAGTTTGTATCTCTAGCATTATTCTTCTATTTAAATGAAAGTTATGTTTATTTTTAGACTTTCTTAAATATAAATGTATATTATTGGGCATGGGGGCCAAAATGATAAGGTTCTTTTAATTTTTTTTTAATTATTTAGGATAATTCCATAAAAAAAAAAAAGTCATTAATTTTTTTCAAAAATTTTGGGGGGGCCAAGGGCCCCCTTGGTCTTTGTAATGGTCCGCCATTGGTTGATGTCGGGATGAGTTGGAGGTATTTTTCCATTCTTAATGCTTTTGAGTTTTGACATTAATTATGTAGAGATAAAAGAAAAAGGGAAGGGACAATCATGAAAGCGATTTGAAGTAGCAGAATGTAAGGTTTGATGTAGAACAAACAACACATCCCTTCTTTGAACAAAAAAATCATCAAAAGTCAATAGGTAGGACAGGAAGATTGAAATGTAGAAAAGTATTAGTTGAAATCATTAGAAAATACAATGGAATCATGTGAAATTTAGTGATCTAAAGAGAATCATCGTTAGAATTAAAACTCAAGACCTTATAGCCATGACTTATGCCACTTTTTGAAAAAATTATTTCATTTACGTTCTATTTGTTTCAATGGAAAACTTTATGTGAAAATAGTTTTCCTATTTTTTCATGTGTTTGTTAATATAAAAAAAATGGGTCAAAGGAAAATTATTTATTAACTTCCCATATTTAACTTAGCAAGAGATAGAGTTGTTTTCCACAAATTTTTTTTTTTTATTGGAAAAACAACTCTATCTCATGTAAAGCTATATAAGGAAAATAATTCTATCTCATGTGAAGCTCAATAAGGGAAGTCAAGAGGTAGTTTTCCAACTTATTTTAAGGTTGCTACAAAATATAGGAAAATGAGATATTTTTCTATAAAATACTGTTTTGGAAAATGATTCATATTCCAAAAAATGTTAATGTTGAAAAAGAGCTAGGCTTCCTTTCAGTAAAAATTTCTATTTATGATAATTTTTATTATTGTTAAAATTTTCAATTAAAAAATAAAAATAAGATTACGTCTATTCTCGATGTTTCCTAGAGTCAATAGAATTTGATTTTATAATTTTTTTTTTCAATTTTGCATTGTTTGTCAATTTTTTCAATTGGGTTTTCCAAGGTTCCTGATGATGAAAACTAACTTGAGATCCCTTGGTTGATTTTAAGCAAAATTAATTAACTTCGTAAATCAACCAATTTTATAATTAATTTATTACCAATTAATTAGCATGAGCATGTAAGCTATCAAATATAGAAGCAATATGCAATAAAGTACTGTAAACAAATATATTAGTGACAAAAATGATCCTAGACTTTACCTAATTAAAAGCTTACTTACATTACCCTAAGATTAGTTCCATGGTGCTTTAAGCACTTCTATCTTGAAATCCTTTCACAAACCACATTTGTGACTCTAAGGACAACCTTAAAGTTTGATAGTTCTCCTCCAAATTTGATTGGGTTGGGTGTGGATTAGGCACAAATCCGACCTGGACTAATTGGTGGACACACCTAGTCAAGAGGTGTTCTTCGACTGATCAATATATTGAGACATAATCGAAGTGAAATTGAAATTACAAAATCTGCATTCTGTTGAGCTAGATCTTGGACTCTTGATCTTGATGTTATGATCAAACATTACAACTTAAACAAGATCACAAGTCATGGAATTTGTCAACCCATAAAACCTAACATAAGGATCTCTTGGGCATCCTAAGATTTCTTTACTATTTATATTGTGGTTGTAGCCTCTAGACAATTTTGAATTTGATTAATATCATTTTCATTGAGGTTTTGTCACTTTCCCCTTTTTGGGGTGGATATCATGAATTCTCTTTGTGGATTCAAGTGATTTCTTTTTTTAAATTTAAAAAAAAAAAAAAAAAAAAAACGTGTTCTATTTCTTGTGATTTTTCATATATCAAGTTCAGAGTGCAATTCATCTTATAGAGACCTATAAGTAGAAGTTAGATACATCTTTGCTTTGCCAGCTTGGTTTTTAACTCTATATATGTGCAAGCTTGTTAAAAATGACCTATATGTACTCCAGGATTGAATCAATTTTTTATTTTTATTTTTTGTTTTCATCCAAAGAAAACTTTTTATTTATATATATATATATATATATATATGTATATATATTTTACCTCAGACATGTATCCAAACACCATGGAACCTCATATTTTCCAATGAATATTACTATACAAAACGGCAGAAATTGTCCTTATAGTCATATGATGATTAAGGGATGTTGGGTTAAAATAGATTGACCCCGGTTAATTAATTCAATTACTCAAGATGATTAATTAGGTTAAATTACATGCAAATCGTGGAGACACTAACAAATCACTATATAAACTAAATGCAGCGAAAATTAAATTGACATGGTGATTTGTTAATAAATGGGAAAAACCTTTCGCAAGGCAAAAACCCCACCAGATGAATTTAAGGTCACCACTTCCAAGAATCCACTAATCAATAATCAAGTGATTACAAGTATGAGAAATCTTACCACTACCCTAACCTATCCCAAAATACCAACATACAGTTGAACATTCACTCTAATACCCAATTGGACTTGATTTTGTAGTAGTCTTCTTTCCTTTGATGCACAAATTTCCAATCTGTGACTAACTCTTTTGTACGGATCCTAGTACGTGACTAATTTCAGCAACTTGAATGATTGTTGTTGGTTGCAAAATTCTTCACTTCATCAACAATGAAGATCAGGAAGCGCTTGGTTACAAAACACTATGTCGTACAAACGCAGTAGCTTCTCACAGGGAAAATTAAACTCTTGGTCTCCGTATTCGTGTAAGACGGCTCTTAAAATTTTTAGGACATATGTGAATCATGTTAGGTACATATGTCATTTAGAATTGGCTAATCTTTTGACAAAACGCACTTTACTTGTACTTGGATAGATCTAGGATGTGTTTAATATTTCAAGGAACAAGAGTTCAAGTCTAAGTGTTAAAGTCATGCAAATCTATTCAAGAAACAAATGAAGAAGTGTTGGATTTTAAAGTTTGACAGATAGCATCTTTCGAGATTTAAAAGGGATTTTTAACCCGATACTTGACAGTTGCTCGATAGATACCCTATCTATCAAGATTTACAAAAATCAGTTTTTCAGATCTGATCGATTTCACATCAATCCGTATATATTTATTTAGGTTTTCTTTTCTCACAACCCTAAACATATATAAGGAATATTTTAATTGCCGTCACAGAAGATGCAACTTGATGCAAAAAATTTTCACAAGCATATTGTGACCGACTACACATGCTTTAGTTCATCTTTCTCTTGAAGAAATTGCTACGTTTGTACGCCATAGGGTTTTGTAACCAGGAAGCTTCGTGATCTTCATTGTGTTAATGAACTAAAGAAATTTGTAGCCACCATCTTTCTCAAGTTGGTGGTTAGTCACGTACTTAGATTCGTGCATAGATAGGTTAGTCACGTACTAGGAGCCGTGCATTGAAAATGAGAGATTGTCACTACAGAATAGGTATTGCGGTAACGGTTCAACTATAGGTTGGTATAAGGTACTAGGATTCTTTTACTTATAACCGCTTGTTGTGATAATAGTGGATTCTCGGGAGTGGTGACCTTAAATTCACCCGGTGGGGTTTTGTCTCGGTGGTTTTCCCCATTTGTAAACAAATCACCATGTCAACTTTATTTTCCGCTGCATATTAACTTAGTTGATGATTTGTTTATGCTACCACATGTATTGCATGTTAATTGAATTAATTAATTAACCTGGCTAATTAATTGGTTAATTCATCACAAGGGGTCAATACATTCTTGGTCTATCAGAAATTAAGTCTTATATATGTTTAGAGTTGTGAGAAAAGAAGCCCTAAACAAATAACACAACATCAGCCAAATTTCAGATTTGGAAATCATGAAATCGTAAATCTCGATCGATTGAGCTTGTGTTGAGATATGTGTCAAGCTTCTCATTTAGTCTCGATAGTAACTATCTGTCGAGTTATGTGTTAAGCTTTAATAGAACAGCTTTTTTCACTAGTTTTTTAGATAAATCTTTATGTCTTTAATACTAACATTTAATATGTTTGAACAACATATTTCTTAATGTATTAAATCCACCTTAGATTTACCCAAATACAAATAAAGTGTGTTTTGTCAAATGATTAGCCAATTACATATCAAATATAACCCTTATAACAAGGGAAAATGATTGTGAACGCTTTAATTAATATACCACATCAAAGGACTGCAGGTGAATTATTATTATTTTGGGTATTAGGTAGATCTGAACAAAATTAATCACATCACACACACATAACACACACGATTTTTGTTACATTACTTAGATTTTTTTTAAAAAATATATAAAAGGGGAAAGTATTATTTATATTTACATTACCCAGATTGTTTAAATGATTTCATACACTCATTTAACTCTTAAAAAAAAAGAAAAGGGAAAAAGACAAGATGGTGACCTATAAAATTGAGTCCAAAGTTGTCTAAACTAAACGCTAAAGTGAAGCATCATTATAGGTGAACTACATAATACAAAAAAGGAATCAGTTATGCGCCTTATATAGAAATGAATTTACAAAAACAAGTGAGTTTCAATTAGTTTAATTGGTAAAGTTTTTGATAATTGAATAAGAGATTTGAGATTCAATTACTGCTTACACCAAAAACCGATTGTGAACAAATAAATTGTACATTGATTTAATCATTCAAATCGTAAATACACCTGAGGGTGACATTTGCAAAAGAGTTTGAATTTGGTAAGAATGTGGTATAAAACTCATATTTTACACCATTCAATAAGAGATTTGCACATTAGCATTTTACTTAAAATTAAATACAACCTGCTACACTTAATAACATCTTAATAAACTCCCAATTTGATTGGATTTATATATGGGTATTAAAGTTGATTGAGTGTGGTTGTACTTATTCTTAAATATGTAATAAGATGATATAACATGTTGAGATTTGAGCAAGGGAGTCAATCTCATATCAGAGGCTGTACCGGCTTGACCAGTGAAACCATATATTTCGGTACCGGTCAATATCGGTATATCATTTCGGGTTTACTGCTATTTTATATATATATATATATATATATTATAATAAAAATAAAAATTTATTGTAAAATATTATCTCAATTCAAAACAAATTATTCATTATTTTAAACTTTAGCATCAACTATAAGGGAAAAAAAAAAAAAAAAAAACTTAATTGTTCATTGCATACTAAGAAAACAAATAATACTAATAAATTCATGTAAATAAGTTATCATTCTACCCTTATAAAAATTCAAAAATTACAAAACTAAAAAATATAAAAAAAATGTTTTTTTTTTTAATTTTTTTTTTATCTATATATATATATTATGTACCGACTGAAACGCCTGAAATCGGCTAGTACGGCCTGTATGACCAGTATTTAAATCAGTACGAAACATTAGAGTTTCAGTACCGGTATAGTACATACCGGCCATACCAACCGGTACGATATGGTATCGACTACATTGGATTAAAAGGGTAAACATATGAGTTTTACACCATATCCAAAATTTAATCTCTTTGCAAAAAACCCAAAAATTGTTGTTTTAACTTATTTGCAACCCTGTGATTTCTAACTAGCTTAACTGTAAAGTCTTTTATCATTGAATAAGGAATTTAGGTTTGAACCCCGCTTACTTACCAAAGTCAATTGGGATTTTAGCTTGATAATAAAGAACAATCATCATAGAGGGGACATCATAAGTTGAAATGCTATTGTATCTACCCAAAAAACCAAAACCTTATTTACAACCCCACTCAACAGCGAGTAACAACTAATGCTAATTATAATTACAAACTTGCTGACAATTAGTTCTAACGCAATTGACACCTCCCTTTTGAAAATGCTAACTAGAGGATGATGTTATGAGTTCAAGGCATCCATCAGGTATGTCATACGTATGTAACTTAATACCCAAAAAAAAAAAAAATCTCAGAGGCATTGCCCATTTCTCTCTATGAGGAGAATCTAAGTTCAAATCCCTCATATTTTATAAGGCAACAATAGGATTTGAATTTTGAACCCTTAGGAAGATGTTTCATAAATTTAAAATTAGGCATCCAAATCTGCTAATTCTTACCAATTATTTATCATCAAGAGTAATAATTATTTCTTTGACTAGTTAATATCTGTACTCAACTTTGCATATACATGATGATTCCTAGAATTTAACCCAAATGCAGCTTATCTTATTTGCTATCCACTCATTACCTTATTAATATCCATAAGAAAATATTGTACTGAGGTGGATGTCAACCAGCATAGCTGTTACCTAGTAAATGTTTTGTTATTGAGCAAAAGACTTGACTAGTGTAATGGGAAGAGAAAATATTCTAGAACAAATCTAGATTATACATGTAATTTAATTACTATTAATGTCAACAACAGGACTGCTTAGAAAAAACTCAATCCAACAAGTCTAATTTGCTAAAGTATCATTCTCTATTAATCGTAAATTTTAGTTTAATTAGTTCTTTATCGACCTATATTTCTTCATATTGGGTAGTCCCTAATCACTATTATGCGCTGGTGTTCATGATAATTTGTATTGTTCTTCCTTCTGAAAGCAACAAAAATTGAAGCAATCAATTAGGTAAAGAATAAATACAATTTTGATTAGTGAATGTTAGGTGAAGATTTATAAACTTGTTGCTTGCAAAAGCAAAATGATACAATTTTACTTGTTTCGCCTTCAAAGCTGCATTTCTACCATTTGCTCGACAATCATGGCACTTATGCCCTGTTCGGTGGACATCCAACTGAACATCCATGAACCACACCATACAGCATTTGATTTACTTCGACATAGAAAAAGTTCATTAAATAGGGTCTGCACATTACTTGGTGATTTACAATGATCCCTATTGCGCATCTAAATTTGTGTTTTTCTATATATATATATATATATATAATATTTGGGACCAAATTTAGTTACATAATTGGTTTTAGTATAAGTCTACAATCTTATTCAATATATTTTTTTTATTAAAGGTGAATTTTGACAAATTCACAAATGGATTACATTTTCTTTTTATATCCTCCATACTTGCAAAATTTCTTAAAAATTAAAGATAAAGAGCTATGTCATCAATAAATTTTTTAAATTGCAAGTTTTTTGTAGTTTAAAATTACATTTAAAATATAAGCTTATAGATTATATAGTAAATAATATCTGATTGATGCAAAATTTGACATGTGTATTAAAAGCACAAACAACATGCAATTCAATAGTTAAATTTTCAAAATATGTAGTAATGTTAATTTTTTAAAGGAAATTGTAATCTTAAGTTACAACCAATTTTGTAACTAATTTTTGTCCTATATTTGAGTTTTTTTGTTAAAAGATATTTTATACTTAATATATTAATGACATCAGTCTATCATAATTTATACATGATAAAATCTAATGGATACCCTAATAGTATTGGTTTAGTAAGTATTTAGAAACTTTGTATGGGGAAAAAAAGTAATTGATTTTTTAATAGTTTTTTATATTTCCATAAAAGTGATATAAAAACTTTTTTGAAATAACCCATTAACAAATGTTCTAAGGGCACCCGTTAACCAGACATTTTATATATATGCACATATTGGGGGTCGATCTAATTCAAAATTTTGATCAAATTAGACATTGCAGTATACTAGTCCTTCAACCAATTGTTGATCCCTTCACTCTACATACTTTGTTCCTTTCTTGCACACTTGCTTCAAACTTCATACAAATTGTTCCATTTCAAGCAAATAATCCTCCCAAGAAAAAATGCCAAATGCTAAAGTGATAGGAAACTTAAATTCAATGATACGCCAATTATGGGGGTAGGTGAAGAGAAAATTGTACCCCAAATCGAAAACTAGGGTACCTAAAAAGACCGAGCTATATAGATAGTCATCTTGGGAAACTTGGCTACCAACCATAAATATCTTCCTTCAGTCATTAGGCCAAAATAACTACCTACCTTAGTATGACATGACCATCAACCTGTGAATCCCTTCTTCTAATCAATCGGCCATGACAATTACTCTCAAAAGTAGTGCCCATTAGTTTCCTCTCTCTCTCTCTCTCTCTCTCTCTCTCTCTTAATTAAACCCTAGCTCCTTGCACATCTACATTATTTTGCCAAAAAGTCGCTAAACTTGTCTCATTCACTTGTAGATTGGACTATTACCCTGCCACATGTCCCTTTAATCAACTTGAGTCAGCAAGTCTATCGCTTGTTTTTAAGTTAATTTCACATCAAACACAACACTCTCATGCTCTAAAAATATTACTCCACTGGGCTACCTAAGAAGATCGAGCTATACAAACAGTCATCTTGGGCGACCTAGCTACCAACCATAAATATCTTCCTTTAGTCATTAGGCCAAAATAACCACCTACCTCAGTATGGCATGGCCATCAACCTATGGATCCCTTCTTCTAATCAATTGGCCATGACAGTCACACTCAAAAGTAGTGCCCATTAGGGTGTTTTTTTTTTTTTTTTTTTTTTTTTCCTTTCTTATAATTAAACCCTAGCTCCTTGCACATCTACATTATTAAGACAAAAAGTCGCTAAACCTGTCTCATTCACTTGTAGATTGGACTATTACCCTGCCACATGTCCCCTTAATCAACTTGAGTCGCCAAGTCTATTGCTTGTTTTTAAGTTAATTCCACATCAAACACAACACTCTCATGCTCTAAAAATATTCCTCCATTTTGCAAATTAAGGTACGTTGTTGAAGCCCTTGTTGCGATTCCATCTAAGTTCCTTGGTGTAAGGGGTGTTTGATAAACAATATAACTTGTTTCCTTATTGATAATGAATTAACAGTCAAATGGTTTATAGACCAATTAGATACCTGCAAGAGTAAAAAGGGACTTGGAGTAGCATCAGCCTAATAGCTCCGATGCCTAAGTCAAAGGAGGTTTTTTGGTGGGCAAAATTTGCTAGTGAGAATGGAAATGTGTAGTACATGTCCCAAATTTTGATTTCCAATATATATAGACTCGTGTGGTATGCTTTCCTTCATTCTAGCCAATTTTTTAAATATTATTATTATGAGGGGCGTGACAACCTTAATTACAAGTAAGGTTATGGGGACATAACCGTAGACCCTCATAAACAAATATCAGTCTTCAGATATTGTGCTCAGCTCTTTGGGCTTGAGGTTGCCACATATGGTCAAGCTCGTCTCTTATACTCAAGTTGTTATGCTTGAGCTCTCGGTCGTCATTACTTATCTAATTGTCCCTTGACCATGGTGAAAGCATAGGATTGTTAAGGTCAGGCTTGCATTGGGTTGTCCTAACCCCTATGTGTTCTAAATGATTTGATATCACTTGAAAATTTTTCTTAGACTCTATGCAATTCATATATGCAACGAAATAAACAAATTAATTCAACTAGTTAATTAGGAATTCCATCCACAAGATATATCAATCACAAATTTGAACAAACAATAATAAATTATATTTAAGCAGAAAAATCACACATAAATTTAGTGACGAATGGAACACCAATAAAGAACATTTTCAATGGAAAAACTACTCTTGGGACCCATTCTTGTAAAGATTCTAGGGAATAGCAATTACGACAATCTATGTACAAATCTTTGTACTATTAGACTCTTTATAGTCACATTTACAAATGCTTTGCTTGCTTTCTTACCTCAATAGTCACAGAATATTTGGAATCTTCCTAAGTGAATTTTTTCCACAAACTTCTGATTCCCATGAATTAAAATCTCTTACACATCAGGGAATATCCTTAAAGATGTTTTACAATGAACCCACTAAAAAAGATCTTTTGCAAAAGTCTGAGAGGTCCATGGAGCCCCCCCACCCCCCCCCCCCCCCCCCCCCCCCCCCCACAAAAAAAAAAAAGGACAATGACTTTTTTGGTGCAAGTTCTAAGTAGGGACGAAACCAAGAGTCCTGTAGCTCTTGGTCTATTATTAAAACACTACAGTAAAAAGTTACTGGTTCTGTTCATTGTATCATTTTCAAGTTTCACATGTAGTACAACCTCCTTAGATCGAGTGTATTATCTTAAAATCTGCAGATGGTGTTAATAAAAATGCATGAACTCGTGTACTTACTACATTATCTTTAGATAAATTCAAGATGATCTATTCGATGATGAGAGTATGAAATTCTTTCCTTTTCTTTTCTGTGTTCTCTTTTTTCTTTGTGTATTTTAACTTTTTAAGTTTCTAACATTTTGCTTAATACGTTAAAAGTGCCTACACACACGCCGGGTCTTTATCAGGAAAGATCTTTCAGAAGCCAAAAAAATGATTATAAATCTCTTGTATATATTTGATATTTCTACCTTTGCGGCCACTTTATATCTCTTCTTGCTTCCCCTTCCAAAGGGCGAAAAGAGAGAAGAAAAATACGCTCGGACCGACCAAGTAGCCACGTAAGGTTCTTTGTATCATACAATTTTTGAAAATGAAATGAAAATGACGCTTTCAAATGTGAGTACTAATCTTTGGCAAAACCCCATAATATCAATATTGATATTCATTCAACATCAATGTATCACAAACTTATGAGACTCATATGATGAAATGCCACGTTAGAAAATTAAGCAAGAAGTATATAAGTACTAGTCATGTGGGGGCTTTACTTGTACTAGTCATGGATGGTGATTATAACGCCTTGAAAATTTGAGCAAGCAATTATGTGAAACGCAGTTTTTGTAAACATTGTATGTTCAAAACCACAAATAGTTAAGCTAGCTAGGCTAACTTCCTTTTCCTAATATGCTTTGGCTCTTTTGCTGGTAAATCTGCAGCACTGCAGACCCTTTTGAATTAGTAGTCAAGGTTGTATTTGTTAATGCTAGTGGGAATAAAAGTGTAGAACCTTTTTGACAAAATATTTGTATACTGATAAAGGAGTGGGGTTATTATTGGGTACTGAATCCACCCCATTATGAGAGAGAAAATATATTCGCAGAGTATCCAATAATTTTTCTAAAGGGATTTTTAAGAGAAAGAAAGGGTTTTTAACTTTTTATTTGTTGTTGCCTGTTGGTATTGTGGTAGGGGTTGAGAGGGTCTTTTCATGGATAGGGAGGGAGAGAGGAAACTGTGGATGAAATAACAGGTGAGAGTGAGTGGAAGTAGAGAAGGGTACCAAGAAAATGTTGTGGTGTGTGTGGGGGTTATGATAGGTTTTTTCTCTTTTTGCAGGGAAGGGTGGTCTGAGTGGACATAAGCATATCTATTGGAATTTGATTTGGCAGGATTTGAGGGGCTTTATCATTTTTTTTCATTCTTTCAACTGCCTAGACATGTTTTGACATGGATGGAAGTTTTGATGTACCCCCACCACTCATTGCTCTTTGGACTTCCACATCCTATAAGCAAAGCACCCCTCGCCCTTTCTCCCTTTCTTTCTTTCTGTCTTTCTTTCTGTGGTCTTCTTTTTGTGGCCTTTGGACTTTACTATGGATGACAAGCATGTGCACACACACAAATAAGTAATAAATAATAAATGAGTTATTCTAGAACCACAATTTTTATCATATTCTTTTTCACGTGCCAACAATCACATCAGTTGCCACAACTTGATGAATTGGTTTGACTATAACTAGTAGACAGTCACTTACAATATACCCATTACTTCTCCAACAGTTATAGTCAACTATTTTAGAGTTGTGTAAAATTATGTCTGATAGGTCAAGAATGTATTGACCTCTTACGTAAATTAACCAATTAATTAGCCAAGTGAATTAATTAAATCAATTTAACATACAATACACATGGTAGTACAAACAAATCACCAAATAACTAAATGCAGCGGAAAATAAATTTGACATTGGTTATTTGTTTACGAATGGGAAAAACTACCGAGGCAAAACCTCACCGGGTGAATTTAAGGTCACCACTCTTGAGAATCCACTATTATAAAAAACAAGCGGTTACAAGTAAAGGAATCACAGTACCTTATACTAACCTACAGTTGAACCCTTATTCTAATACATAATTGGACTTGTAATGTAGTGACAATCTCTCATTTCAATGCACGGCTCTCAATACGTGACTAATCAATCGATACACGGATCAAAGTACATGACTAACACACCAATTTGAGAAAGATGTTGGCTGCAAAGTTCTTTAGTTCATCCACATGATGGAGATCAAGAAGCTCCTTGGTTACAAAACCCTTGATGTACAAACGCAACAGCTTCTTCAAGAGAAAGATGAATTAGGGTAAATTTTCTCCAGTCACAATTTGAGTGAATAATCACTTTACATCACCTTAGACAGCTCTTAAAATAATCTTTATATATGTCTAGGGTTGTGAGAAAAGAAACCCTACACAAATAGCTTAGATATGTGTGAAAAACAGATCTGGAAATCTGAATTTCGTAATCCTTGATAGATACAGCTGTTGAGCTATCTGTTGAGTTTCAAATATTAAATCTTGATAGATGTAGCTGTCGAGATATCTGTCGAGATTTAATGAACAACACTTCTTCACTTGATTCTTGGACAGATTTGTATAGTTTTAATACTTAAACTTGAACTCTTATTCCTTAAAGTATTAAACACATTCTAGATCTACTCAATTACAAGCAAAGTGCATTTTGTCAAAGGATTAGCTAATTCTATATGACATATGTTCATAATACGTTCCACATATGTCCTAACAATGTCTTTAGATTTTCTCAAATATAATACTTGTAATAACTGTAAACTATAAAATTAATGACTATGGTATATTGCTCTTTCCGTTAATTACATTGTCTGGGAAAGAAAAGGAATGAAATTTCAATGGCAGCAGAGATGTACTTCTGTCATGATTTTGAAGTTAACATAAACTCTTTTTAATTAGGCCAATGATAAAGAGTGTTTATGACTAATTCGGTATTCCCACTGCCCTGAAGCTAATTCAGCTCAATGATGCTTGCTTAATTAAATGAGCAGATCATGTTTTCCTTGACAAGGACAATATAAAGAACAGGATAAGCATGTCACTTTGTTTAATATTCCTTTTAAGGGAAATGTGTATGAGTAAGGCTTTTAACACAACAATTTCTATAACTTTGGCCACAACTCACCTACATGGCAGGTTTATTGAAGTGGTGGAAATAAATGTTGGATCCTTGTGGGTCTATAATTTTAGAATAATAATAGAGATATAAACTATTTTACAAAAAAATTTACGAACTGTTGATGTGGTGAGTGATTATTGATAAATAAAAAAGTGATACCGATGGTGGGTTTAGATGAAAACCAATAAGAGGTTGGCTACACCAACACTTTGTAAAAATGTTGTAAAATAGTTTATGACTGTAGCATTACTCATAATTTTATCATTTACAAGTTGCCATGTGGACAAGTTGTGACAAAGTTGTAAAATGGCTGTGGTACTTCAGCAAGGTCTAGTTACTCATCACTTAATACACACATAGTACACATACTCCCTCAAAACAAGATAAATCCTTTGTATTTGAGGAGTGTGTGTACTATTTGTGCAAGTGTGTGTTTCCTTTAATTTCTTAAAGAGGGAAGTTTTGGTCAAGTGCACTACCTATGCATGAGCTCCAAATTTCTTTGAGTGTATACTACTCAAAGTACTTAATTAAAACACGCACACCCGTTGCTGTAAATAAAGTAGGCGCTATAAGATATATAAAGTATTGATGATGAATGAGCACAATTTAGCTAGGGTTGTTTGGTAAGTTGAGTTTGGTACTCTAGTTTATTATAAGAAATCTTTTGCTTCATTTGCAGGATAAAGTAAAACATGAATGAATATTTTTTATGGTTTGATTATTTCTTGGGGTTGTTAAGATGAATCTGAGAAGGACAAAAGAGGAGGATAAGACCTATAAATAAACTCTCAACCTGTCCCAAAAAAATAAAAATAAGTGAATCAACTATCAAAGAAATTAATGCCCCAAGACATTTACTTTTATACATAATGGCATAATGTAACATCAAATACAATATAGAATATTATGCTAGGATGTACAAACACAAACATAAGTACGATACGCGATACAAATAATTTTTGAAGAATTATAACATGATACGAGCATACAACAGATAAGATACAATTATAACATGGATACAATATGGGTATGACAATACCCTAATAAACGAAGTGTTCATGCATCTTAACTCTCATAGAAAGTGAAAGACGAAAATACCTTTTCATGTATACCAGTTGATCTGACACTGAAGCACTTTCTTCTCTTCTTTATTCATCACAAAGCAGTTTGTTGTAATTAACTTCCTCATTTCATCTTTTCAGCCCATTGACCTTACCCTTGCTCTATAGTTTATATATCAGAACTTTGGTCTAGAGGTCATTAACACAAAGTCATACTGTCGTAGATAAAGAAGCAAGGCCTGGTTCTCAAAAAAAAAAGAAAAAAGAAAAAGGAAAATGCAAGACCTGACAAAATCAGACCTCAATTGGTTAACCACCCCGAAAAAGGGTTAGAGTAATGGAAAAAGCAATATGTTTTAATCCGACCTATCTTTTACCCATATCCGATTCTAACTTATCTCGATTGGGTCATATATGCCTAGTCTTGACTCAACCTGTTTGTCAAGTCCCAAGGTAACATTTAACCATTTAAATTTAAATTTTCAATTTCTGTTTGAATGCAAAATTTATATTCCATTTTCTACATTATAAATGAAAATAGTTATAATTATACTATTGATCAACTGAACTTTCCATTTTCAAATATAAATATTTCTAGTATCCATAATATTGAGTAGGTTTTTTATTTATTTATTTACATAGTTTACCAAGATAGAGCCTAGTGGCTCGAGGGTATTTTCAGGTTCGTTTCAAGGGAATAACTTAAAGTTTGAATTCCTCTGTCCCACTTGTTGTAACAAAACGAACTTTCTTTCATGTTTGATATATGATAGTTGCACTTATTTTCGTTTTCCCTCTTGTAGAATCAGTATACTTATTGGACTATTAAATTAATTATCAGACTATAAAGTTAAAGATTTATATATTATTTAACTTTTATTAATGAATGTTTTATTTTTCATTTTTATACAGGTAGATGGTAGGGGAAGAGTGGTGGGATTCAAACAAGAAACTTGAAACATCACAAAAAATACCATTATCACTAAGAGTCTGTTTGAGATTTATTTATTTTGTTAAAACTGAAAACTTTTTGCTGAAAGTACTGTAAATAAAGATAAAAATTAACTGAAATAGTACTGTGAGATCCATGAATAGTACTAAAAAGTGTAGTGGAATCCATAAATAGTACCAAAAATAAACTAAATAGTAAAATAAATTGACAAAAATAATCTTTACCAAATAGAGACTAAGTTATCATCACTTGACTCATTTTCATTAGACTCATTTGTTTTTTGTTCATACCCTTTTTGATCCATACACGATTGCGTCATACTTGTACCTATCCTTCTTAACCAATTTGCAGGTCTAAAAGAAGCCAACACAAATGACAATTTTAATCTTCTTAGTACGGTAATATTTTCGAACCTATTTTTTGGACGAATATTTCGAGGTTTTTCTGGTCTCAATATTTTGTTGGATATATCCCATTTTTCATTGATTTGGAGTCATAAAATGTAAAGTTAAATTTTGTCAATATGTTTTATTTATTTATTAATAGTAATGATTAAATAATTGGAGGAGTGGTGAGTTGAACCTAAACATCTCTGTTAAATTTTTTTTTTTTTTTAAGTACTAATTGAGCTTCTAGGCTATTAACAATTTTGTCATCATGTTATCCTTGTCACGAAGTCTCAGCCTTTTTATCATGACAAAAATAAATTATGCGCGTGACCATTTATATAAATTGATGTCTTAAAAGGCCTTCTATAAATAATCAATGTGAAGTTAAAAAAAAAAAAGAAAAAAAAAAGCTTAACTGTTTTCCAAAAGGCCTTCTATATATAGGACACGTTATAAGAACTAAATTCTCACCTTTTTCTTACATTTTTAATTTTTTTAAAAGTGAGTTTATTTTTGTTTTAATCATCATAATATCAAGAAAAAAAAGGAAGAATTCTTATTGTGGGGATATTAGGCCTGGGAGTCCATCGTTTGTTTGTGTTATGGACTTATGGCCCAATCCAAGGACGAGGGTCTGTCCGAGGAGGATAAATTTTTATTAGACAAGGTTGTGTTAGTGAATAGAAGTCAACTTTGACCATAATAGCTCAAGGAGTAGGTCGAGGATAAATTCATCCTCGGCTAACAATGCTGAGGTCCAAAAAGGTTGTTTGTCACTCAGGATGATATTCCAAGAAGTCTCGTCGATGTTGAAAAGCATTGTAAGAGTAGTGAACAGGGCAATGTCCTAAAATATCTAAAGAGAAAGCTGCTACCTCCACAGTAAATGCACTGCAGCTAACACCCTGGCCGCGTTAATGTGGAGGTGATACCTGAACAGTAGATTTCAGCCTTACAACTACTACATGAAGACTTATGGAAGGTGATGATAGGACAAGTATCTATATCAACCATCTAGCATCCACGTGGAAGGTGGAAATGAAAAGGAATGGGGTATAAATGAAGAAGGAGGCGACAAAATTGGGGGATCAGGAATTGAAGAGGAAAGGACTGTAGCTTCCAGGAACAAAATTTGTAACAAAATTTTGAGAACAATATATAAGAGTAGACATCCTCGGACTTTTGCCAAGGACCATTTTTCTTCAATACAATTATTCTTTCTTTCATTCTCTTATCACTTGAACTCATACTAGCGTTTGTTTGATTAACTAAAACCCAGTTTTCTAACCCATTCTCTATAAATTCATTGTTTTGGGCTTTTTGGGCCTAGGTCCATCTACGTAGTGGGTTAGGAACTCAAATCTGGTCCTTATAATATGCGTCGTCTGTGAGAATTACTGGTGTTATAGTGAATCTGACTTTCGACAATGGTAGGTTCAGGTCCACACTAGGCAAAATCCATGGGTTCCCAACGTCAAGATCACTTCCGTGATCTTGAGAGACAAAGGGACTGGGAGGGAAGTGTACATACCACCCATACTAGCAAGAGAAGGGCTTGGGGTAAAAGTCACAGCTCTCAGAAGGAGAATGCCATAAACATGCAGAGGGAGATTGATCACCTAAAGAGAAGCTTGCGTCATGAACGGCGAAGGCGAGTTCCATCCAGTCCTGACTTCTCTTCTGATGGTGAGAAGGATGGTAGCTATAGGCGCAAGTCGAGGACTCCCTCTAGCGAGTCATTCTCGTATGATGAGGGGTAGAAAGAGAAATTCGTCCTCAATCAGCCTGGGAAACGACGTTATGAGTAGAGCACTTAACTAGATTTCCAGGTCACCTTTCACACGCTGGATTGAGGGAGGGAGACTTCCTCAGTGGTTTTCCCAACCCACCTTCACCATGTATAATAGGAGAACGAACCCTGTGAAGCACGTTAACCACTTCAATCAAAGGATGGCCGTACACTCCAAGAAGGAACTTTTGATGTGCAAGATATTCCCGTCCAGTTTGGGGCCTGTGGCAATGAGGTGGTTTGATAGTTTGAGGGCAGGGTCCATTGATTCTTTCAAGGACCTTACTCAAGCATTTGGATTTCACTTTATCACATATAGCAGGGTTCCTCGGCCTTTAGCTTCTTTGTTGTATTTGTCCATGAGAGAAAGAGAAACCCTGAAGACATATTCAGACAGATACTAGAGATGTTCAACGAGATAGATGGTGATTTTGACGATGTAGCCATTAGCACTTTCAAGCTCGGCCTGCCCGCCAAGCATGGCTTAAGGAAGTCTTTGACTGGGAAATCGCTTACTAGTATACGCCAACTCATGGATCAGATTGACAAGTACAAAAGAGTTGAGGAGGACCAGCAGCAAGATAGGGGAAAGGGCAAGGTTATCCCTCAAGAGAGGAGGGATTTCAGGTTAGACCGTTACAATAATAACAGACCTCGAAGGAATTTTGCCGGGCAATCTTTGCCTGCAGCTCCTCAAGTGGTAAACATTGTGTTTAGAGAGCCGGTGCATTAAGTTTTAAAGAAGATCAAGAACGAGCCATACTTCAAATAACCGAGCAAGATGAGTGGAGACCCCTTGAGACGCAACCAAAGCCTTCATTGCCAGTACCATCAGGAGCGGGGACATACCACCGAGGACTGCTGAACATTGTGGAGTCATCTGGAGCAATTGGTTAAGGAGGGGAGATTACAACATCTCTTATACCGCCCCGACGGGCAAGGTGACCAGTCGAGGTTTGGGACTTAGGGGAATGCTTCTTCAAGGCCTCCAATAGGTACAATCAATGTCATCTTTGTTGCACCTAGGAGGACTGGTTCACAGCCCTCCAGGGTGATGTCTGTAGATCGGTTCCTAATCGAGGACACAAGCTTTGGGCCGAAGAGGGCCAGAGTAGAAATTCGACCGCGTTGAGTTTCTTGGATGAAGACAAGGCAGGGACCATCCAGCCGCATGATGTTGCTTTGGTGGTAACCCTCAGAATAAGAGGGTATGATGTGAGAAGGGTGATGGTAGATCAGGGCAGTTGTGTAGAGATCACGTACCCTGATTTATACAAAGGGCTGAAATTAAAAACCGAGGATCTATCTGCCTATGATTCACCCCTGGTGAGTTTTGATGGGAAGGTTGTTGTCCCAAAGGGTTAGATCAGGTTACCTGTGCAAGCGGGCTCAGAGGTAGTGGAAGTGGATTTTATAGTGGTGGATGCGTATTCCCCTTACACGACTATTGTGGCCAGGCCTTGGCTTCACATTCTAGGGGTTGTTTCTTCAACTCTGCATCAAAAGGTGAAGTATCTGTTAGGAGATCGGTTTGAGGAGCTAGTAGGGGACCAATCCATGGCTAGGTAATGCCTCGTGTCTGCAATCTTACATCAGCCGGCAATTGAATCCTCGGCCTTGGTTAAGGAGGGTTTATAGCAATCAAAGTCTATGGAATTACATGCTAAGGGGCCGGCCGAGGAGGTTAAGTGTGAAGATTTAGAGAGATTTGCCATAGGTGATGATCCGGAAAGGTTCTTCCAGGTTGAAGCTCAGCTACCACCTTAGGAGAAAGAGGAATTGGTAGAATTTGTTAAGAAGAACATTGATGTGTTCACCTGGAATGCCTACGAAGTTTCAGGGGTAGATCCGAGCTTCATTTGCCATCACTTAAATGTCAATCCATCTGTCACACCCAAGAAGCAACTGCCTCAGCGTTCATCCAAGGAACATTCTAATGCTGTCAAGGACAAGGTGATGAAACTTTAACAAGCTGGGGCTATAAGAGAAGTCTTTTACCCTGAATGGTTGGTTAACACGGTAGTGGTAAAAAAGAAAACTGGGAAGTGGCGTGTATGTGTGGATTCTACGGACTTGAACAAAGCCTGCCCAAAGGACCATTTTCCCATGCCTCGGATTGACCAGCTAGTAGACGCAACTGTGGGTCATCCCTAGTTGAGCTTTCTAGTTTCCTTTTAAAGGTACCATCAGATACCTTTAGTTTTGGATGACCAAGAGAGGATAACTTTTGTCACCTCTATAGGAAATTACCATTATAAGGTGATGCCCTTCGGTTTGAAAAATGCAGAGGCTACTTATCAGAGAATGAGTCCGATCACGTTAATGACCTCAGAAATACTTTTGATATCTTGAGGAGGCACAAGCTATGACTTAACGCTTCCAAGTGTTCTTTCGGTGTCGGATCTGGGAAGTTCTTAGGCTATATGGTCATGCACCGCAGAATTGAAGTCAATCCTGATCAGATTAAGTCAATCAACAATCTGTAACCACCTCGGAACCCCAAAGAGGTCCAGAAGCTTACGGGGATGACCACTGCTCTAAACCGATTCATCTCTTGGTCAGCAGACAGGTGTAGACCTTTCTTTCAATTGTTGAACAAGTGGAAGGGGTTTGAATGGACCGAGGAGTGTGTCCTAGCTTTCCAACAATTGAAAGAATTTCTGTCTCAGCCACCCATTATGTCTAGACCCGAGGTGGATGAGGTTTTGTCTGCCTACATCGCAGTGGCTTCCCATGCGGTGAGTTTGGTGCTAATACGTGTTGATGATGGTGTACAGAGGCTGGTTTACTACGTGAGTAAGTCCTTACATTAGGTCGAGGTTCGTTACTTACCACTGGAAAGGGCCATTTTGGTGGTGGAACATGCTACACGTAAGCTTCCCCATTATTTTTAGTCACACATAGTTGTCATCCTAACCCAGCTCCCACTTAAGTCTCTACTGCGAAGTGCGGATTATACAGGAAGAATTGCAAAGTGAAGCACGATTTTAGGGGCTTTTGACATCAAGTACATGCCACACACCTCTATCAAGGGTCAAGTTCTTACCAATCTGGTTGCTGAGTTTGCTGAATCCCCGGAAGAAGAGAAGACAGAAGAGTAAAACATGGATGGAAAATCGGTTGGAATGATCTTCGTACAAGAACCTATATCCTAGAAAGTTTACGTTGATGGTGCAGCAAACCATAGGGGATCTGGAGTGGGGCTAGTCTTGATATCTCCAGAGAGGATTACAATTGAAAAATCCTTAAGGTTGGGCTTCTCGGTTATAAACAATGAAGCCGAATATGAAGCTCTGCTGGAAAGGATGATCATGGTGCAAAAAATGGGGGGAAAGGCAGTGGAATTGTTCTCTGATTCAAGGTTGGTTATTAGCCAAGTCCAAGGAGAGTTGGAAGCCAGAGATCCCAGAATGCAAGAATACTTAAACTAGGTTAGACATTTACAGTCTAGGTTTAAGTCTTTTAATTTATCACAAGTCTCTAGAAGTAAAAATACACATGCGGACTCTCTTGCCACGTTAACAATTTCCTCGGCACAAAGTTTATCTTGGGTAATTCTCGTAGAGGACTTGTGTAAACCTACCAAGGTGGGAAGAACTATAGTTCATGTTCATCAAATAAGGGGTCCTAGCTAGATGGACTCTATTGTATTGTTCCTCAAGGAAGATGTTTTACCAAAGGATAAGTTCGAGGCTGACAAGATACGAATAAGGGCTCCTCGGTTCTGGCTATCCGAGGACTAGAAGTTGTATAAGAGATCATTTTCTGGACCGTATCTGCTGTGTGTACACCCCAAAGCGGTTGAACTAATTCGGAAAGAATTGCATGAAGGAATTTGTGGAAGTCACACGGGGGGAAAGATCTTATCACACGAGGCCCTTACACAAGGCTACTAGTGGTCGAAGATGCAGAAAGAAGTGCAAGACTACGTAAAGAAGTGTGACTAGTGCTAGAGGTTTGCCCCAAACATTTACCAACCTGGGTGAGTCCTTAATCCTCTCTCTAGTCCTTGGCCTTTCACTCAGTGAGGCTTGGATATTGTAGGCTCTTTCCCTAAGGTAGCAGGGAATAAGAGGTATTTGTTGGTCAGCACAGATTACTTCACCAAGTGAGTTGAAGTTGAACCACTGGCAAACATCAGAGATGTGGATGCCAAATGGTTTCTTTGGAAGAACATCGTCACTAGGTTTGAAGTCCTTCGCACCCTCATCTTAGACAATGGTTTGCAATTTGATAGCAAGGCCTTTAGGAAATATTACTGCGATCTGGGCATAACAAATAGATATTCCACCCCGGTGTATCCACAAGGGAATGGACAAACTGAAGTTGTCAATAAGGTTATAGTAAGTGAACTCAAGAAGAGGCTGGATGATGCTAAAGGGAAATGGATGGAAGAGCTGTCACATGTTTTATGGACTTACCAGACCATACCTCGTAGGTCCACAAGAGAAACACCATTTTCCATGACTTATGGGGCCGAGACTGTCATCCCTCTAGAGACAGGATTCCCTACGCTGAAAACAAGTTCCTTCACTTCAAGCAGTAAGGATGAACTGTTGGGGAGGAGGTTAGACTTAGTTGAAGAGCGAAGGGAAAATGCCATGGTCCAATTAGCCTACTATCAACACAAGCCCAAGCAGGGATATGATGCCAACGTGAAACTGAGAACACTGACAATTGGAGATTTGGTCTTAAGAAATGTTTTAGGAGCTGCGAAGAATCCAGCGTGGGGAAAATTGGGACCCAACTGGGAAGGGCCATATCGTATCACCTCGGTGGCTGGAATAGGTGCGTACTATCTGGAAGATCTAGAAGAAAAGGCTGTACCACGTCCTTGGAATGTAAATAACCTTAGGAGGTATTACTATTAATAAAAATATCCTTAACTTAATTTGGGTTTGTTATATTATTTGTCATACATTTTTCATCAATTATCTAAGTATCAAACAGAACCTTGGTCATGTCTAGCTCCTTGGACCACATACCTTGGGAAAATTTATATCTTTCAATTATTTTTCTAAGTGTTAAACAGACCCTAAGCTATGCCTAGCTCCTCGGACCATCTGCTTTTGAAAAATTAACACATTATGACAACTGTCTAAGTATCAAACAGAACTTTGGTCATGTCTGACTCCTCGGACCACATACCCTAGAAAAATTGATATCTTTCAATTATTTTTCTAAGTGTTAAATAGACCCTAAGCTATGCCTGGTTCCTCGGACCATCTGTTTTGGGAAAATTAACACATCATGACAACTATCTGAGTATCAAACAGAACCTTGGTCATGTCTGACTCTTCAGACCACATACCTTGTGAAAATTGATATCTTTCAATTAATTTTTAAAGTGTTAAACTGAATCTGAGCTATGCCTGATTCTTCGGACCATCTGTTTTGGGAAAGTTACACATTATAACCACTATCTAAGTATCAACGAGAAACTTGGTCATGCCTGGATCCTCGGACCACATGCCTTGGATAGATTAATCTTTTCCTTCAAATGGCCGAATGTCAGGACAAATCTTATTTATAACAGACTTTGTGAAATATATACATATACAATAAGTTAATTTCCTTTGTTAACTACTTTGGTATCGAATGTAATCACTCCAAACAGCAATGATTTTCAATGCAATAAGAGTTCTAAATGGATGCTTATGAGCATCACTTAAAGCATTTACGGGCATACCTGTATTTGTGTAAAACTTGACCATCTCTTTAACCCTCATGAGCATCACTTAAATCTATATGCATATTACAACATTGTGTATGTTCATAAAATCAAGTTTATGCTTTGCCAAGGTGATTAACTTAATAAAATTCACCTGCTTTTGCTGCTGATGGTATGATGCAAGACAATTGCTCTTTACTCAAGTAGGTTAGTGAAAGAAGTGTTGCCTCATCATTACTTTTATTAGGTGTTAGCTAAAATGGAAAGGATATCAATTTTAATACAAAAATTACAAGAAGAAAGGAAATATCCATAACTTTCATTAAGTAAAAGCCTTCAAATAAGGCAGAACAAGTACAAAAAAGATAGGTTGATTACAAACTGGGAACATAAAAAAAAAGGGTGACCTATTTCTTCATTTTTATTACAATTTTGTCCTTTGGGTCCTTGGGAGGCTGAGTACTCGCTGATGTGGTGGACAGTTTAGCATCTTTAGGGTCCTCTTTTGGGGGTATGGAGAGGGTTGCCAACACTAACTCCATGCTTTGGGAAGTTCCTTTGTCCTTAGAGGGATCATTTGGAGCCATTGGAGGCAGGTCAGAGCTCTAGGCTACTTCCTTGTTGCCTTCTCCTGCCTCTGTAGTACCCTTGGCCTGTTGTGCCCCTTCTAGAGAAGTATCGGCCATAGGAGGTTTGGATGGGCTGCCTTGAATTTCCCCTACCTCCGAGGACATTGGGTCAGCCTGGAAGTCTGCAGAGCTTCAAGGGTGTATGGCGGGGGGGTAGTAGACACTTTTTGCTCTCCTGAGCACGGAAGAAACCTTAACCCAGGCTTGGTTGAGGGCTTTACCCCACGTCAGGGCACAGTAAGTTCTACATACTGGAGGGACCTCAGCCCTCAGGGCGTCTTCGGTCTCGGCCACCCCAACTTTGTATTCGTGTTGCTCCACTTCGTCCCTAGCTTTCTCTGCTTCATCCTTCTTCTCGGCCAGGGCCCTAGCTTTCTTAGTGTCCTCCAGTTTTTTCTACAAGGCAGCAATCCGCTCCTTAGCTGCGGCCAATTTCTCCTCGGCACCTCGAAGGAGTAACCGTTGGCTTTCGGCCTGCTTTTTCGCGTTCTCTAAGGCGGCCACGGCATACTTCCTCTCCTTCTCCTCCTCATTCAATTTAGATTTTAGATCTTTGTTACTTTTCTCAGCCACATGGAAGGCATTCACGGCTGCTATCCTCCTTCCTTCCTCCTATTTGATTTTTCGGTGGGAGGAGTTCACCATCTCCTCGACCCTAAAGATTGCCTGGGTAGCCTGAAAAGAAAGAGAAGTTAAGTTTTTTAAAAAAAAAAGAAAAAGAAAAAAAAGGGAGGATTTTAAGTTTAAGTAGTTACCATTGCCAGGTCTTTTTTAAGCCTGAGGAAAACTTCATGCTGTGTCAGAGACCTGAGGTCAGCCATGTCCTTGGGGAGAAGTAAGGTTTGTTCCAAGGCATGGGCTATGTACCTAGCCGTCCCTCCTTGTAAGTCCCGGATGGAAGCTTCACTAATTAAGGGGCCCTCGTTTAGTTCCATAGGCGGAGCCCAGGCCAAGGTTGTAATTGGGTGCTCACCCCTTCGGTAAGTTTCATGGGCCGACCTTGTCTGCATGCCCCGGGGATGCTTAGATCTCCTCTGGAGATCACCTTCTTGATGGGGGTGGTTCTTTCGCACCTCCATAACCTCTTTACCCTTGTCGTCCCTTTTTCTTTTATGGTCGGCAGGGTCGGCACAGGTCTGTTGGGCAAGGGGAGGAGTAGGAAGACGGGTCTGAGCTGGAGGTGGAGGAAGTCAAGATTGGGTAGACTTCCCGAATGTTTTTCCCCCAGGCTGGGATTCTAGCAACTCTTGTAGGGTCGACCTCTGCTTTCGTTGAATACCCATCTCGACTGATGAGGTAATTGCTTCTTCGGTTACAAGAGATGGAGGTCGGTAGAAAACCTCATAAATATTTTCTGAGTCTGAAACGTCTAAAACTTCTTTGTCTCTTTCTTCTTTGTTGATGGGTCAAGAGGAGGTAGATTCACTAGTTGCAACTTGTGATGAAGAGATTACTATGGGAATGCCCTCTGGGATAGGTTTAGAAGTAAGATCGTCCCTTGGGATAGGTTGAGTGATGAGGGTGCCTTCTGGAGTAGGTGCGCATTCAGGGAGAAGGAAGTCGGGGACAGCTACACTTATACGGTGTAGACAAGGGTCTTTGGCTCTAATCACGCATTTCGGTGCTTGGAAGCCAGATGAGATTGGCTTGTACCCCAAGATTAGGTGAGCCGCTTGTAATTGGCTGTTGTCGTGTACGAAGACCTCGGCTTGGAGTATGTTGTCCAAACTCTCCCTATTGACTAGGCCGAAGTTCGGTTCGACAGCGCGTTTGTCTGCAAAATCATCAAGAATAAAAAAATATCTTTTATTAGATTGGAAAAGAAAGGACTTGTAAAAGCAAACATCCTAAGACCCAAAACCTCACCTGGCTGTCCCTCTCTTGTCGAGCAGGGGAGGCCATCGTGCCACTCCCCTGACAATATCAAAAAATCTTTATTTAAGCCCTTGTTGGATTCTGGAAGGCACTGAATTAGTCTAACTTCGGGATACCTGGACTTTAGGTAATACCCTTATCCCTTCAGGTGATGAAGGTTATAGACCCAGTTGTCGTCATGATTGGTGAGTCCTAAACCCATTTTTTCATTGAGGGCATCTACGCACCCCAAAATCCTAAACACGTTTGGGGCGCATTAGGTGGGAGCTAATCTATGAGCCCTAAGGTAATCTCTGGTCACAGTGCTCATGGGGATTCTCATCCCTCCCCCCCTCTCTATGAAGGCAATTATAGGGATCACGACTTCTCCCTCCTACCTTTTCACATGCCACTCTCCCTCTTTGCAGTATCTAATACCCACCCCCGAAGGAATCTTATATTGAGCCCTAAAATTTTCTATCTTCTCTTCGGAATCTACTAGACACTTAAATCTACCCATTCTAGAATGGTTTAAAGAGCCCTAAAGTGGTTGAGAGAAAAGGAATAGAGCCGAGAAGAGGAAAAGTATGAAGAACAAAAAAATGTATGGAAAAATAAAGAGTAGAGATTTGTGAAGACTTACAAGAATAAAAAGTGGGTCCTCGGACAGACTTTTAGTATTTGTAGAAGCTTGAGTAAGATGAGAGAGTTGATAAGTTCAAAGTATGTGCGCTAAGTGTTAAATGATTGCTAAAGTAAAGGGAGTGTTTGATTTGATTGATATTTATATCAAAAAATGAGCTACAGAGCGGGAAAGTTCTCGCCCAAGTCCCAACAAAGTTCTCAATAGTTAGATTTGCATCGCACCGTAGAACGTGGGGAACATAAGGCTGTAAAAATTTAATGAGGAGTGCGTCTCGTAAGCCGAAGCGACAAAAACGTGTCTTGGGCAGTTAAAACAGCGTATCTATGAGAAGAGGTGGGACAGAATAAGCACAAAGCAAATATGGAGACGTCGAAATTCTCCTTTCTTCCCGAGGAGCCAGAAAGAAGAATCTCGAGGGGCTATTGGGCCTAGGAGTCCGTCGTTTGTTTGTGTTATGGACTTATGGCCCAATCCAAGGACTACGGTCTATCCGAGGAGGAGAAATCTTTGTTAGACAATGTTGTGTTAGTGAATAGAAGTCAACTTTGAACATAATGGCTCAAGGAGTAGGCCGAGGATAAATTCATCCTCGGCTAACAATGCCGATGATATTCCAAGAAGTCTCGTCGGTGTTGATAAGTATTGTAAGAGTAGTGAATAGGGCAATGCCCAAAAATATCTAAAGATAAAGCTGCTACCTCCGCATTAAATGCACTGCAGCTAACACCCTAGCCGCATTAATGTGGAGGTGATACCTGAACAGTAGATTTAAGCCTTACAGCTACTACATGAAGACTTATGGAAGGTAATGATGGGACAAGTATCCATACCGACCATCTAGCATGCACATGGAATGTAGAAATAAAAAGGAAAGGGGTATAAATGAAGAAGGAGGCGAAAAAATTGGGGGATCGGGAATTGAAGAGGAAAGGACTGTAGCTTCCAGGAACAAAATTTGTAACCAAATTTTGAGAACAATATATAAGAGCAGACATCCTCGGACTTTTGCCGAGGACCATTTTTCTTCAATACAATTATTCTTTCTTTCATTCTCTTATCATCTGAACTTATACTAGCGTTTGTTTGATTAACTAAAACTCAGTTTTCCAGCCCATTATCTATAAATTCATTGTTTTGGGCTTTTTGGGCCTAAGTCCATCTACATAGTGGGCTGGGAACTCAAATCTGGTCCTTACACTTATGAGTGCCATTTTATTTTATAATAAATCCCAAAGTGTCAACATCTGCTAAAAACATATGAAAGAAATAAAAATGCCTCCTCAATTAAATTAAAAAAAAAAATTTAAATGCATATAAAAGAAATAAAACATTTAAATTAAAATAATCAAATAATCTTAGTAATTAGTAAGTCATTTCAAATTTGAATAGAGATCTACCTAAAAATACAATAAATTATCTTAAAAATTAATGATCCATACCACAAAACTATATTAATTTCGTAATTTATAATACATGTATTTAATGAGTCACTTGAGATCTTGACACAAACATAATATATAGTGTGCAAACTTTACCATAATAAAATAAAAAATGATAATAGATGATTATTCAAAATAATTATATATATATATAAAGTTTGACCCTGTATTTATTGCTTTATTTGTGCTTCATTATTGAACCTATCTTCTGCTTGCCAATAGAGGGAGGTGATAGATATTACTTTTAGCCTCCAGTACCAGTAGATTTGATAGTAGTATATTTTGTCGGTATTCTATATTTTATATATAATATATGGAACCGTCTAAGGTACATATTAATTATCAACTTTAGAAAATTATTTATAAAAATTTAAAAAATCTGTAAAAAAAAAAATCACTTTTTTGTTTTTCTATAATTTTTTTTTTTAAAAATAGTTTACTAAGACATACGTTAGTGAACCCCATAATATATTAACACAGACCTTTTTGGTGATAACATAAATTAACATGCAATCTATATACAGACAACATTTGAATTACTGTGTGTATAGAGAAGTAGACAACAACACTGAATATAAATAGACTAATAGCATTTCTATTCTCATCTTCTGGGAGAGGTATAGACTTGAATCTCCTCAACTTTTACTTAAATTTTCTTTTTCTTTTTTTAAACCTATACCCTTAAAAATTTTTTTTTTTTTTGCTACATTAAAATTCCTTCTGAAATTATTATTGTAAAACGCCAAATCCGTTCACATCCATATAATTAGAATTTGATGAAAATTGCATATTTTTGGCTTGGGGCGGCCGTGAACCTTGAACCTTGTGAAACACCTGAGACCCATATAGTCAATGATGATGCCATCGAATTATATCGTTTATGGGTAGAGGTGGACTTTGTGGAATTCCTAATGATAAACACGCTCTTATGGGATCTGACAAATATTTTTCATGGAAAAGATTAAAAAAAAAAAAAAAACTGTGTTGCTATACACTTCCAAAATATGTGTTTCACTACTATAAACCTTTACATATGATGTATAGAGGAATGAGAAAAGCACAATGGTCAAAATGAAAGTAGTTCATCAAATAAGCATGTGTTATATATACTTTTTCTAAAATGGGTTTTGTCTAGTGTAACTGTAAGAGTTACAGGTTTACTTTCTTAAGTGAATTAGTTTGAGTCTAGAGATGATCTATTAATTAATGGTTCTTATTAAGGGGAATCTCAAGTATGTAAATTATGAAATATTAGTCTCTTTTGGCATTATCGTAGAAAGCAAAGCTTTAACTGAGAGCTTTAGGTCCATTTTGTTCTGCTTTCAAGGGTGTTCAAGTACTTTAAATGCCTAAAACGTTTTTAGGAGAAGTTGACAAATGTTTGGAAATTTCGCTAAATAATTTGGGTTCTTGAAGCTGAAAACAACTTTAACGTTAAAGTTAAAATTTGGAGTTTTTGAGAAAAATATTCTCAATTTAATTTTCATACTTTATAAATTGTAAACTCTAAAGCTTTATTTATTATAATTTGCAGAACACTCATAACACTAAAGACCTCTTCGGTTTAAGATTTATACCGCAAAATTTTTATAAGCAAAGATCTACTTCTTACATCAATGCAAAATGGGCACTTAGTAGTAAGTCTTTTATGAAATAGAACTTTAATTAAAATGCTCTTTAGTGTTTTGACTTTTTAGTGAATTACAATGATAATGAAGTAAAGTTTTGGATTCACAAAGAATGAACAGTGATTTGTAAAGATTTTACATGAAAACTCCAAATTTCAGCATTAATCCTAAAGTTATTTTAGCTTTAGGTACATCCTTAAAACCAAGGTGGTTGATACTGTACTGGTACCGGCCGGTATGTACTGTACCAGTACATATATTGGTATCAAAACGCCAATGTTTTGTACTGTTTTAAATATCGGCCGATTTTGGGCATTACCGGGCGTACCAATCGATGCAATTATTTATTTATTTATTTTTGTGTTTTGTAATTTTTGAATTTTAGTAAGGATAGAATGGTAACTTACTTGTATTAACTTATTAGTATTATGTTTTCTTAGTATGCAATGATCAATTAAGCTTTCTATTTTATATATATTTTTTTTCTTTTAATTGATGCTAAAGTTTAAAATCATAAATAATTTGTTTTGAATTGAGGTGATGTTTTATAGTAAACTTTTATATTTATTAATATATATATATATATACATGCATATATATATATATATATTATTTATTTTTTATAAATATAAAAAATAACGGTAAACTCGAAACAGTATACCAGTATTAACTGGTACTGAAATATATCGTTCAACTGGTCAAACTGGTACAGCCTTCGGTACGAGATTGACTCCTTTGCTTAAAACTCTTTGATGAAATTACCAAAGGCTTGATAATTTTAGCTAAAATAGTTTTAATCCTCTTATTATAGGAGTTTTCCACTCCAAAAGCAAAATCAAACATGCTCTAAATATGTTAGCATATACTTAATTAGTTATATGTATGTTAAAGAGTGATGCTAGAGCTAATTTTATTGCAAATGTATTACAAATTGATATGTAAATTTCTTTGACAACTAATGTATTTGGTGTCATATTAAATTAAAAAATATCTAAATTACTTTTTATTTTGAGTTTTAAAGTTGAAAAAATTAGTTTATAAGAGTTATTTAGTAAAATTGGTAGTAATTGTAACTTTAACATCACTCTATCAAAATGTCTAAAGATACTGACATACTAGTCAAAATCTTAAACAAACATATATATTAAACAAAAGAAATTTAAACCTAAAGTTTATGAAAATGCATACACAAGTCTTTATTTTATTCTCCAAATTGTGAAGTGTAGCATAATAAATTGTCAAATAGAATATTTTTGCCGTAAACCATACTTCTTCACTTCCATTAAAAATTTAAAATGTCTATATCCTAATTCATTTCTAGTACACCACCACACATACCTTGATAAGTGTTAACTCATTAACTCGTTACTCGTTAGTACTGTACTTGTGCCCCTGAGTGAGAGAGAGAGAGAGAGAGAGAGAGAGAGAAGTCTCTCAAGACAACCTTAAGCAGATAGAATGGAATAATTTCCAAGAAACATTCCATTTAGCGTTTACTAGTTGACCACAACACAACTACACCGTGTATGAACTGTGAAGCACAAAAAGACACCTTTACTACATACCAAAAGTTGGGTGTGGACAACATGCATCAAATCTAGCTATTTACAACAAGGGGAAGAAAAAAAAGGCAAAACCTTCTCTTGGTAGTATATGAAAATAATGGAAGAAGAAAGAGGAGCTCCAAATTACGAGCTGCAAGTATCATTTTCAGCCACTCCACAAGCGATCCACGACATGGGGTTTGTACAATTTGAAGATAACCAGGTCCTAAGCTTCTTAGCTCCCTCACAATCTTCTCAGATGTCTCAGCCACTCAGCGGCGGTGGCGCCACAACAAACACCACCACCACCGCCACCACAGGTGGCACATCAAACACTAACCCCACCACCATGGGGTTTAGTCATAACGACCTTGTCACTAGACCTTCTTGGAATAACGACCAGGTGGTTATTAGAGTGTTGTTTAAGAAAAAGGGTGAAGCAAAATTAATTCTTGACAATTTTATATTTCATATCATGCTTTTTGGCATTGTTTTTTAATGAGGGATTCGATTATTTTATGCTTCTTTTTGTAGTTTTGTCATTTGTGGTTTCTATTTATAAATAATTGGTACTTGATGTTTTTGTACTCTAATTTTCTTATGGAAAAATTTAGGTGGGAACGATGGATCCCAAGGCTGTCAATGATGAAAGCGGTACCGGTAATGCTAGCGATGGCAACAATTCATGGTATCTTTCTCTCTAACTTCATTTTCTTTTTCTTTATATGGGTATTAGATCTCTCCCTCTTTCTCTCTCTCTCTCTCCCTCTCTCTCATATTTCAATACCCAAATAACAAACATGCACGTATAAGAGAACTGGAGGAAATTATTAATCTTCTCCACAGAATCTAAGGAGATCTAGCCATATATGGAAGAGATTGCTTCTGTTCTTTGCAATATGCTTTCTGAGCAGCATGTTATTATATTCTCTCTTTCTCTCTCCTCTCGTGGATGTGAGGGAGCAAGTACTACTACCCATAAAAGTCTTGATACACATTGATATCCAAATCCTCAAGTCCATCAGTGGATTTTACCTTTATATATTCTTCCTCCTCTCTCTCTTTGGTTATATTGCCTCTAATAAAAACTAAAAGAAAGATATAAAAGTATATATATATATATATATACACATATATGGCCAATTTTGAGAACTTGGAATTTGGCAGGTGGAGGAGCTCAACCTCAGATAAAAGCAAGGTGAAGGTGAGAAGAAAGCTTAGAGAGCCAAGGTTCTGTTTCCAAACAAGGAGTGATGTTGATGTCCTTGATGATGGTTACAAATGGAGGAAATATGGCCAGAAAGTTGTCAAGAATAGCCTTCATCCAAGGTAATATATACATCCTTCTTTATTTCCACTGTTTTCATTTTCACATACATTTGTGTATGAGAAATCATTAGGCTATTTTGTGTTAATTAGCAGCATGTTTAATATTTTGGCTTTTAGCACTTAACATGCATTCGAATTATATCAAGATTTTCTTACAGGATAATGTGGATAAAGTGTAAACGCTATAACAACAATATAATGAATGCTTGTTTCTAGATAGTGAATGACATGGAGAAGTTAAAACAACTTAGAATATTCAACTAATATTTGGAAAATTAAATACAAATCATTAAAAATTATTTCAATTAGTCTAATCTACTTGGTTATATTTGAAGTAGAGAATGGTTTATATTAAATTAATCATCATTTGCTTGTAAGACATGCTTCGGTATTATGGTAATAGCATTAACGAAGGTTCAATATATGTCGACTTTTTTCCTTTTTTTCCTTTTTCTGAATACAGGAAGTCATTAAGGTATTTGAATTGAGGTTTTATTTTTGGATTACATAAAACACATATAGGTTGTCTAAAATACAAAAAAAGACCTGGATGAATTAATTCAATATTCAAACCTAAATGGAGATAATATCTCACCTACCCTAATTAAATTCTATAATTTCTATCACACCAACCAAATCTGCTCTAATTGAAATATGATGCATTGACAATACTCTGATGTTTTGAAAGTATTGTATGTACATATTCTATCAATGGCTACCGACAATATATATCCCAATAAAAAAATGACTGGTGGCATTTGCTCTCAGTGTTGAATAAACATTGAGGTTTTTATTCTTTTAAAAAAAATGAATAACAAAACAAGAGATAATTAAATAGAAGATAGGTGATATAGATTAGGTATATAATCCGAGCTAAATAAGCAAACTTATAACTTTTCAGAGTATCAACAACTTAGTTCATCTGACTCCTACTCATGTTCAAGCATGAATAGGAATGAGGAGTGTTGTTTTCAATTTGTTGATGCATAACTTTACATCTTAGAATTTGTTTACACAAGCCACACAATATAACAATTTCATATGCATCTGAAATGTTGGCCCTTGTGTAACTTAATGGCATCTTTGGTGTGGCATTGGTTCAACCTATACAAGGTAGGGGAGAGAGTTAACTGGGAAAAAGCTACCCTAAAGATCATTTCTTATATATCACCAAGAACTTACTTACAAAGATATATCTTATAATATCAATCATTCATCCATTCCTTCTAAGATATGATGACTAAAACTACTGTGTGATTTTCATGGAACAAGGTAATGTATAGGTCAGTGGATATGTTACATGACGAATGTACCCTCATATATCTATTTTATTTGATATTTTAGATAAATATATATATATATATATATATCTATGGAATTTCATCTCTTATGTGACTCAATGATTGAAAACTGACAAACTTTCATATCATACTGCTTTTGTATTTATCTGTTAGGAACTTTTCAAAATAAATATGCACCTGTTAGGAACTTTGTCACTTGTGTTTTGTCTTAGTTTAATGGTTTAAATAACATATTAAACTTAAGGATGCTCATGTGCATGTTGTAACATATTAAATCGGGATATGGAAAGTATTGAAATTGTTTACGTAGGGTATTGAATTTTACCTCCATTGATTTCAAACCTTAAGACTTCTCGCTTATTTTTTGGAAACGGACTTTAGAATACTTTTGTGTGCCTGCTTTGTCTGATTTTGTTGATTTTTCGTTCTGCTGATCTTTTTGGCCATTTGAACCTTACATCCGGGATCTTAGTGGCAACAGTTTCGATCACGGTCTTGTTTGTGACCATTTAAACCCTAAATCATGGAATTTTTTTTTTCCTTATAAATATTATAGAGATTGAATCTATGGAGATGTTAGAGTAATTATTGGTTTAAAACATTCAATAAAGTTCAATAATAATAATTTTTTTCTATATTGACAAAATGACAACACTACTAAGCGTGTGAATTAAATTGGTAATTTTGTGGAAAGGAAGAGTTGAGCCATCAGAAAATGCGTAGAAGAATTGTAATGTTGGCCCTGTTTTATAATGAGTTTCTAGAACGATTAATGATGATCTGCATTAAAATTACCACTGAGTTACTAGCTAAATTGAAATAAAAAAATTATTTGTGAAAGGATTAGAATTTAGAAGTTTATAGAACATACATAATAACTTTTCCAATATATATACACATTTTATCATACCATGTCATCAATTTATTTATTTATTTATTATTATTATTATTATTATTATTTTGGAGAAACAAACTCACACAGGAAAGATGAGATAAGATTCTAATACAAAAACATATTATAAACTCTACTCAAAAGTTATAGTAATTTTTAAGAGATGGTGGTATCATGCCATCAATTTAGAAAGCACATGTTAATAGCTTTCTTTTTAACTTCTCAAATCGAAATGATGAACAATAATAGAAATATTATTAAGGAATGCAAGGTTCAAAATGATGAACAATGCGTCTATGCTTTCAATGGGACAAGCTAGGGCTTTGAAAAGGTTATTTTTTGGTTACTCCTTGCTTTCTGAATAAATATGAAGTAATTATCTTGGAGTTTTAGGTATGACTTATCTTCGTGGAACCTAGCAAAATTTGTAATCTTTTTGAAAGCATGAAAGTAAAATTGCTTCTAAATAGTGAAGAAAATCATGCCCTAGCAAATTAGCTAAATACTAACTATCCATGGTTTCAAAAAAGCATATGAAACTCTGTTCCTAATCTTCCCATATAATATGTACCAGAGAATCCTTAGATAGACAGAGTTTCAAACAGGAGAAAACAATGAGAATTTCAAACGGGAGAATAGTAATTAGGATGAACATTCATAAAGAGATAGCATAATAACAACATTCCCTGGTAAAACTTGTAAAGTTATACAAGAATAAACAGGCAACATAACATAGAATAGCTTGGATATGCAAGAAAAAATAGTTAATGTGACAATTAATTCCATGATTAGAAGGTGCATGGTATTGATTTAACTGGAAGGATAACTTATTTCCAATTTAAGAGTTCAAGAATTTAAAATTGTAATGTTGAATGCGATACCCTGTGAAATGAAATACTCTTTATAATATTTAGCCAATGTAGTCCTCAATAAATTTAATTAAAAAAAAAAAAGGAATGAACTACTATCTAAAGAAAGTTGGTTGTTATTGACCAAGCTTAATATGCACTAAATACTGAAGGCTGGACCCTTGAACGATGTATGGCAGTAATCTTATAAACAAGGAAATAGTAAATTTATAGATTTTTTTTTTTTTTTGGATTGGGGGGAGTAAGGTGTAGATTTAGGTAAAGTATGAATTTATTTTTGTAAGTTCAGAACAAAAAGACCTTGACCTGGTGTTCAATTGAGAGTTAATAGTTTCTAAGTAATGATCCCACTGAATTGCTTAATAAGAACTTCAAAAGTGCCTGTGTTTTGTGAAATGAATATTATGAGTGAATTAGTGAAATAATAAACTTTGAAAGTGTAATTATTCCGTAATTACTCCCTATCATATGTAATAAATATCTTTAAATCAACATGGCCAGTGTCAGCTAGCCTCTCAGGTAGGTTCATCATGGAAATTATTTCTTACTTTAAGATTAACGCAATGGTTTAGAGTGTAAAGAAGTGCCATAAATTTTTCTTTTTAGTTGAGTAAGAACTAGAGTACTAAAGGCTTCTGGGTATCAACTAAATATTCAGCAAAGAAATGTAAGATAGATTTGTAAGTATTTAACATGAAAACAGACTACGGTAAAAAAATTGACGTAAACTCTATCTTTTTGCATCGGAATAGACGATGATGCAAGCTTAATTAAATGACCATTCGAGATGTATATTGTCGGGAACTGTGGTGCTTACCCTAAAAAATATTTTGCTAGAATGTCAAGAATAAGCAAGACTAAGGTCTAAGAAATTTATAAATTTGACAACATTACAAACAAAAATGAGACTTTGAACATTGGTAGGCTGGAATCTTTTTTTTTTTTTTTTTACTAGAATATTAATTTGAAATGAAAGGGAGATTATATATAATATATTTTCTTTCTAGTATTTGAGAAACTAAAATGAGCTGAAAAAGAAAGTTAGAAAGTGACCAGTTTTAAGATAAGCGCTATACAGTACTAAGATAAGAAAAAGTATGCATGCATGAGGCTGAGATATCAAATGTATAGGTTGGAGCATTGGAGGACAACCTGAGACAAATCCTACTATAAATTTGGTCACGTATTAGAGACCTCATTGATATATATATATATATATATATATATCTCGATTGAGCTAAATACATAGCCAAATGGCACTCACAGGCACTAGCCATTTTGGCTTTGAGATTTTTTTTTTGTTTTCTTTGACTAAAGACCATTTCAGCTTGGAGATGAAGATGCATATCCCTAGCAGCTTTCTTTGTTTTTTAGATATAGTAGTATATAATAACTTATATTATCATTACAATTAATGATTGTATTGTTTGTATAAAGGGGATCTTGGATTTTCTAAAACTTCTCACTATATTTGATCTAGATAATATAAATGTAAAATAACTTCATATTTTTATGACAAACGAGAAGATGATAGATATACTTACACATTTTCTTTTATTTTTTAGCGTGCCCGCGCATACACTCGTTTTCTTTTTCTTGTTCATGATCAGTAAATATTTGTTTGGTAGTAGATTAAAAAGAAAATTTTACCATCATTGTCATGAATCATTTGAAGTGCTATAGACCTAAGTCGATACTTCTCAAATATTTGCTTTTTTCTTTCAAAATTGACAAGATTGAAGGTAATTTCTTTGGTTAATTTGGCTAATCGCAGAAGTTATTACCGATGTACCCATAATAACTGTCGGGTGAAGAAGAGGGTTGAACGATTATCAGAGGATTGTCGAATGGTGATAACAACATACGAAGGTAGACATAACCATTCTCCATGTGATGACTCGAACTCATCTGAGCATGAATGCTTTACCTCTTTTTAAATGGCTCAATCTCAGAGAACCATAATGTTGATGTAATGAATATAATGTATTAGCTTGTGATGATATTTTGCCAATATGATTTTGGGGATTCACTAATATATTTATGGTTTAAAGCTCTATTATAGATTGGAAAAAAGAAGAAGAAAAAGGATCAGGGATAGTATTACGCCTCTAGAGTCTAGAGTGCTAGATTGGTGTTTATATGAAAAAAAGTGCTCTTCTTTGTGATGCTATATACCTATGAAGCTCAAACTCTTCTTTAGAATGAAATGGAAACCAGCATGGACATTGCATAGAACATGCCAAATGAGTTTATGCTAAGCAATCTAACCGCCATAGTAGTAAATTTTTTTTTTTTTTAATACAAGATAGAAATTTTACTCTAACTTAATCTAAGTATATATGTGTGTGGAGCTCCCTCCAAGAGACTTAAACCCCGGCCCTTGCCCCTCACACCCCACAAGCACTTATACTTTTGGAGTGACCATGGTACTAAGGGTGTGCGGTAGTTGAATAGTAGTAAACTATTCATATAGAGATACGTGTTGCAAATTAATATCCAAGTTACTGTGTGTCCAACTTAAGAACAAAAAGAGAGAAAGAGTTATTAATTGTCCAACTATCACACTCTCCATTTAATAACAAACCAGTCGTAAAGCTGGGTGATGTGTGAGAAAATATAATATTATTATTTTATGAGAATATAATGTAAAATTTTTATGTTAAATAATGTATGTGTTATTTAAAAGTATTTTACATTTTTATAAGTTTTATGTAATTGAATATATAGTATATTTTACATTTAACAATAATAGATAGTGATATATATATATATATATATATATATGAAAAATGCAATTTAATAAAAGTATTTAAATTGTATAATTATAATATTGTTTTATATAAATGGAGAAGATCTTATTAAAAGAAATTTTTTTTAATATTCCATAATTAGTTGATTAATTTGAAAATATCCAAGAGTTAAAAATATATATATACACCTCCATTCCATAGAACACATATAACATGTTTACATTAAGTTTAATTATTATATAAGTTTAGAATTGTAGATTTTTTTTTTCAAATATAAGTGTAATGCATATATTATTTAAACTTTAATTTTTAAGGCAATATTTTGAATATTTATCATTTTTATTAACTTTTAGGGTCCATATCTCAAATTTCTAATACCTATTTTATTTATTTTTTAACCCAAAACTAAAGAATTTGGCCCAAATAGAATAAAATTTATTACTTTTCAACCTCAAATTAAGAAGAAAAAAAATAATTTTTGAGTTCAAAACTGAAAAGGAAACCTATAGAAAGAATCAATTTAAAGCTCAATTAGCTCAAAATGGACCGAATAGACCAAAATGGACCGATTAGTGCAAGTGGACTGAACTGGACCAAAATAGATCGGATGGACATAATTGGACCGAAATAGACCTTAGTGGACCGAATGGACTAAGTAGAATGAAGTAGACAAAATGAACTGAATTAGACCGAAAGGCTACACTAATGTGCTCAAAAAGAGTGGATCAACAATAAATGTTAAGATTCAACTTTAGATATTATAGAGATGAAGTGAATATTCGAAAAAGTTTGCCCAAATTGTCCATAAAATTTGTTGAAAAATTGGAAAATTATATGAAAGTCTATCATTTTTCTGACAGCAAATTAAAGGTATCCAAGACCAAGCATCAGTGTGACAAAAATCTTCAAAGTACTTTGCACAATCTCTATCTTTTTTTTCTTTCTTTTTTTTTTTCTTTTTTTTGTGTGTGTGTGTGAGCGCGCGTGTGCGCGTGATTGATAAACAGTTAGGGAAAGTGGGAAACATTTGATTTGACTATTTTCATGACAAGGTATTGATATATATTCTCTTAGCATATTCCGAAGTTGGATTATCTAGAGATATTCTGAAACTCTTGAAAGTGTGTTTTTAGAACATTTTTGGTATGATCTGCTTTTAGTTTTAAAATGATAATTTATTTGCAATATTCCTCTATAAAACATGTTATGTCGCCAAATGCTGCCTTTTCTATTATGAAATCGCAATATTCCTCTATAAAACATGCTACCCTTTATTTGCCCAACAAAGAAGAAAAAAAAAAAAAAAAAAACTGAATTTCAATTAAAGTTATTAATATTTAAAGCCGCAGAATATCTCTACGATACCAAACTTTTCAATAGGGTAAAAAAATATCAATACCTTGCCATCATTAATTCTAAATACATTTCATCACCATGATCTGTGCTATAGAAGTATTAACATGGGAAATCACCTCTTCTAATTAGCTTGTACAGAAAAACTTCCAACGATCCATTCGGCCCATCAACTTCAACATTCTTGCTCTCTCTCCAATGAAAGTATCCGGCCACAACAACAATTGCATGCCCCTCTTCGCTCTCCATAAACAACTCACCGTTCCTTCAAAACCCAACGAACATCCCAAGTCCAATGAAGGTCAAGTGGCTATAAGCATGTTGTTTTCTCTTTAGAAGGATAATATTGTTGGTGAGATAAAACATTAAGGAGATAACTTGAGTAGTTAATATAACATATAGAGATACACTTAACTCAATAAGTCTAAACCCAATGAATATGAGCTTAACTATATTATTTTAACCACTCATTTTCTTATCATTATTCAAAGCAAATCGTGCAAAAGAGAAAGAGAGAGACGTGCAGTGGAGAGAGAGTCAAACATATAAATTTTTTTGGGTTTAGAAATAAATATGGAATGTATTAAATAAGGGATAATAAATGAGATCAATTAGAATATTAGCATTAATGAGAATATATTTTTTACTGTTAGATCTACTTAAATCTAATGGTATAAAAAATGTGTAACTCTTTAGAATTACACTAGGTGTAACTTACCTATCTCATATATCAATAGATAAAGTTTAGAGAAAGTTTAATTAGAATTTGAAATTAGAATCTAATTTTGCGTCATGTGTTTAAATTAATGTGGGACCACACCCACTAACATGTGTAAACCCAACAATTTCCCCTCCATGTGTGAGTCTCTGCCTCTCTGTGAGCCTCAAGACCTATTTGTGGACCAAGAACAAATCCTACTCATTCCCCCTTGTCTTATGGGCTTCTTCTATATCATCCATGGAAAAATGTCAACCTCGCACGCTCATTCACGTGAACTCTGCACATCCACATTGTTTGTTCGTTTAGACTCCTTAAACCAGATTGTTTAACCTAATTAATTAACCAAGTTGATTATTAGGTTAATTATTCAGATCTATGTTAAACAAGCATATATCATATCATGTACAAATGCAAAAAAGTAAATAACACAATAATATGATGACCCAGGAAAATCGATGAAATGAACCGATTCAAGATAAAAACCTGGTGAGGATTTGACCTAGCTATCCTTAAGGTAAAGTAAATCCACTATAAGAGAATCAATTTTTTTACAAAAAATTTAACCCTAAATCTATTGCTACCTCATGTAGTAATTTACTGACATGATCACGTGCAAACTCCGAATCCACAAACTCCTTCTCTTCTTAAATTTACAGCAACACAAGCACCTTGAACGTTTAAACCCCCAAATTACAAATTACCAATTCAAACTTATTATCAAACAATGTATGTGTGGAATATGAAAATAAGCTAAAACAGAATTGATAAAATAATCTAAACCAAATAAGATCACAACCACAATAGAAATTAAATGGCAAAGATTCAGGGAAGAGAGATGCAAACACAAAGACAACACAATGATGTGTTATCGAAGAGGAAACTGAAGTCTTCGACGTAAAACCTCTCTGCCGCCCTCCAAGCGGTCAATAATCCACTAGAGAATGAAGTTGAGATACATGAACAGCAGAAGACCCTTCAAGCCTAATCTACCCAGTATACCTAAGCCCTCCAAGCTCCTTGCTCTAACAAGGTTACGCCGTACTTTTGTCTTCTCTAGCTTACCAGATTCCGCTATAGTCCAAAGCATCAACTATAACTAATGTTAGCTGAACTTGAAGTTTGAAACCTATACCTTTAAGCATTGCCTAACACATAGACTTGACATATTTTGTTCTCAGTTTGCCAACACAAATAATATAAGATTCTAAACATTAAAACTTAAATCTTTAGAACCTAACACATGTCTATGGGAACCTCGTTTCACATCATTATTTAGTACCATTAGACACTCCTTTTTTTTTTTTTTTTTTTTTTCGAAATTATTTGTGTGAGCTTTATGAGCTTTCTTTGTGCAATATACCATCCTCTCTCCAATTTCAAAAAGGGACCCATCTCTGCTCCATTTATGAAAGGGCTCAAAATACATGCACCAAATTTTTATTAGGTTGGTGTACGACAAAGGTGACGAGGTGTTCAAGGTCTTTTTCCTAGCAGGGACAAAGCAAACCGAAAGGACCAACATAAACAATCTTGAAAATTAGAAAAGGCCTAATAAAGGAGTATTGTCAATGGTGCTAAGATTATAGTGTGGTGCAAGTTTCCCACGAACATGGAAGTGTAGGCCAAGTTCTCATGAATGAGCGTGTGAGGTTAGCATGTGATTCTATGGATGGTGTACAAGAAGCTCATGGATGATGCACTTGTGAAGGAAAAGCTCATAAGTAAAGGTGAGATAGTAGGACTTAGTCAAAGCTTATAGAGAGGCAAAGACTTACACATGAGGGAGAGACAGTTGGGTATACAAGTGTAAATGAAGTCCTACATTGAATAAAAATGATAAGAATGAGTGGTTAATATAATATAGTTGGGTCCACACTAATAGGCTTAACTGCTTAAGCCTCTTGGGTTAAGTGGTGTCCCCAAGTCTTTATATCCTCGACACATGACTCTAGAATATGCACATGATAGCTCTCCTAGGGTGTGTTGTACATGACTTAAATGTGTAGTTCTAGATCAACTCTAATTTTTTAATAATTTAAGTTTTTTTTTTTCTTGATTTGTAAGCATGGCTATAATTCAAATAAAGATCTTGCAAGAATAAACGCCATATTTGTTTCAATGGAAAAATGAGTTGAAAGAAAACTATCTTTAGTCAACAAAAGAATTATAGTTTCTTTTTTAGAGACTGTTTTGAACTGCTCTGTTTTTTTCAACCTTCTAGTTTTCTAAAAATGAGTCATTTTTTAAAGAAATATTTTCTAGAATACTGACTCATTTTTCTATCTTTGATAGTGACTTTGAAAATGTTTTCTAGTGTTTGCTGCCAGCAATTTTTTTTAAAAAAATATATATCTTGTAGAATTCAAAACATGTACCTATAGCCGCATTTTAAAAACGCGACTATAAGTTAAGTCTATAACGGCATTCAAAAAATGCGGCTATAGGTAACACACACACACAAAAACTGAATGATAATTATAACCTGCATCTCCACTTTCCCACCTACCCCATTATTACCTACCCCCACTTACATCTTTTCTTTCTTTGCTCATTCTTTTTTTGCTCCTTTCTTCTGCAAGTCACGCCAGGTTCTTTCTTTCTTTTTCTTTTTCTTTTTCATTTTTTCTTTTTTTCCCTTGTTCTTTCTTCCTTCTTCACTCCAACACAACTTTTTTTTTTCTTTGTTTCTTTGCAGCTACTTCCTTTTTTTTTTTTCCTTTCTTTTTTTCTTCATCTTAAGCACACTGATTTGTCTATAGATCTTTCTTTTTTTTTTTTTTTAAATTTTATGTTTAGTCAATAATAAAATGGAGGAAATGCTAAAAAAAAAAAAAAAAAAATTGAATGATAATTATAACCTACATCCCCACTTTCCCACCTACCCCATTATTACCTACCCCCACTTTCATCTTTTCTTTCTTTGCTCATTCTTTTTTTGCTCCTTTCTTCTACAAGTCACGCCAGGTTCTGTTTTTTTTTTTTTTTTTTTTTTTCTTCTTCACTCCGTCACACCTTTTTTTCTCCTTTGTTTCTTTGCAGCTACTTTTTTTCTTTCTTTCTTTCTTTTTTTCTTCATCTCAAGCAAACAGATTTGTCTATAGATCTAGTTTTTTTTTTTTTTTTTTTTTTAGTCAGTAATAAAATGGAGGAAATGTTGAAAATTTTGAATGAAGTGGATATTCTAGCAATATTTGTGTCTATGTCTTGATTTGGATTTGAGTTTTGATTTTGAATTTTTTGGATCTGTGCTTTAATTTGTGCTATTGTGTTGCTGATATTGTGCTTATGTTTAAATGGGTTTGCGTTCTTGAGCTTTTTCTTTTGTGTTTCTAAGCTTGTGCTTTTGTGTTCCTTGAATGGATTTAGTGTTAGATTTGGGTTGGTTTTGTTGAATGAGAGGAGATTCATGGGTTTGCGTTCTTGTATTTTGGAGCACGTTGTGTTTGTATTGTGAGTATGTTGTATTTGATTTTAAATTTTTTGGGTGTGTTTGTATTGTGAGTATGTTGTGTTTGATTTTGAATTCTCTAGATTTGTGTTTGATTTTGAATTTTCTGGGTTTGTGTTTGATTTTGAATTTTCTGGGTGTGTTTGTATTGTGAGTATGTTATGTCTGATTTTGAATTTTCTGGGTTTGTGTTTGATTTTGATTTAGCTAGGAAAAAAAACCCAAAAAAATTAAATAAAAAAAAAAAAACTATAGCCGCGTTTCAAAAACGCAACTATAGGAGGCTTTAGTTGCGTTTTTAAAATGCAACCAAAACTGTACCTATAATTGCAGTTTTAAAATGCAGCCCAAACATAGTCTATAGCTGTGTTTAAAAAAACACGACTATAGACCTATTGGACCTATAGTCATGGTGAATAGGCTGCGCATGTAAACACAGCAATAGAAAACGCAGCTATAGACCAAAAGGGGCTATAGCCGCATTTTTAGGGTCTATAATTACATTTTAGAAATGCAGCTATAGCCCTCGTTTATGGTCTATGCCAATCGTAACTAATGTTCCAGGCATAGTCCTCTTAATACTGAACAATCCTTGGTAAGCTTACACATGCAAACAACAATCCTTGTTTTTCTAAGATTCTTCCTCATTATTCATTCCCAATGTGACAGACACCATCTAGAGAGTGAACGATCATACAGAGGGGAAAGATAGAGCAAGTGAGATCAAAGAGAGGAGCAAAGAGTGAGAGAAGACAAAGAGAGACTGACAATGAGAACGAGAGAAAATAGATCAATCAAATGGAATTGAAGAGAAGAGAAAGAGTGTAGGCATGAGAAGAGTGATTAAGAAAAGTAGAAAAAAGAGGTAAAAGAAAGCTTACTGTGACTGCATGCGAGACAAAGATTGAGCGTGAGATTTGATTAAGTTTCACAAGGAAAAAGGAGATAATTTATAAGAAGTGTTTCACACAGGGTGTGATAAGAGTTTGTTTTCCTAAGTAATTTAGTGGAAAACAATCTTTAAAAAAATAAGTTGTATTTTTATAGACTATTCTGTTGATCAAATATGATTTTCCTTTGATCAAAATTTTTATTTACTACCAAATACCAAAAACCTGGAAAACTATCTTTATATAAGGCTTTCTAACTAAACAAACAGAGCGGTTTTTTTTTTTTTTTTAACAACTCTATCTCATGGAAAGATAAATAAGGAAGGTTGGGAGATTTGTAACGCCCCAGCCCATTATAAATAAATTAAAAAAAAAAAAAAAGAGGTATTAGACTTTATAGAGTCGCACGTGCCCCACCTACACAATTGTTCCCCACCACACATCCTTACAAAATATCTCCCTCACACACTTTGGCTGGCCATCTCTCTACCTCTCACTTTGCTTTCTTTTATTTTCTTTTCACACAACACTCCTCTTTCACACTCCCTTACTCTCCCACTAGTACACACACTTCACCACCACCTCCTCCATCATTTTTCCAACAAGGTTTATCGGAAAACTCCATAGGAAAAAGCTAAGGTTCACTCATCTCTATTATTTGAGGTAAAAATTCCTAATCTTTTTGTGGGTACTTTTTCTTGAGGTTCTTTTAATCTAAGCTTTGATAATAATATTTACATGATTTATTAGCTTTGGAAGTGATATCCATGTGTTTATATAAATGGGTTTGGTCTTGGTGGAATTATTTAATGAGTGGGTTTATAGTTTTGCTATCTAAGTGGTGAAGATTTGGGGGTCTTGGCTTTTTAATGTGAAATAGATGGTGGATATAATTTTTATCGAGTTTATTTGGAGCTAGTAAAAGATTTAAATGGTTTGTGTTGGAGGATATTGTGATTTTGGTTTCATGGGTCTCTTGATGATGTTGTGTAAATCTTATGGAAGCTGCTTATAAATTCTTAAGATTTTTAGTATTAGGAAGATGATATTGAATGGGTTAATTTTATAAATTGGAGCCTATGCCTTGTGAATTAATTTGTTGAGAAACGTTGGAAGTGTAATACATTATTTGTGAGGTTAAATACTAGGCTTGCCTAATTAATTGCTTTGTTAGCAATCTCTAATTCATAGCTAGATGAAATGTCAAGCTTTTTGCTTATTGTGATAGGTTTGCTTGGTATTGTTTAGGTTTTAGCTAAATTCATTTGGAGCTTGGAAAATTAGGCTTTTGCAGGTTATGAGGTAAGTCTGTTTTTAATGGGATTTTTGGAAACTAAACATGTTGCATAAATGTTGTTTTTAGGTTAAACACATTTTGGAAAATTATTTGTGGAACTATGTTTTCTTAAAAAGTATTGTGTTGTGACCCAATTATATATGACTATTTATGAATAGTGCATCATATTTGGTAATGTATATGGGGAAATACATGATTTGTTAGCATGGAAAAGACTAGCATCTTTGATTAAATTCTTGAGAATGGATTTTATGCATTTATTGCATTATTTGCAAAATATAAAGATGCTTTATCTTGATCTATGTTGTTTGGGAAGTTAATACAAAATCTTTTTGACAAGAAATGAGTTGAAGGCTTTGAGAACCTTGTGAATATCTTGGGTATTCAAATATTTTATGAAACTACTTAGAAGTGAATTATGTATTTTGAATTAAAGGTAATTTGTGAGCTCTTTATGTTCTACCCTTGTACTATAACATGTGATTACCTGGTGAGTATCTCGCTAGATACTATAGTCTGTGTGACATCAGTATCTTAGTACTCGTCTTTGTGATGGTTATTGAGTTCCGTCTTTGTGACGGCATATTTAATTCCGGCTATATTAGTGATGAGTTTCGTCTTTGTGACGGCAGATTAGTTCCATCTTTGTGACGGCATTGTCATGTGGCCTTGGATTTGGAATTGTATTGTTACTACTCACAAAACATAGTATGTAGTTTCATGCGAGCATTTTGAGAAGTTTTGTGCCGTATCATTATAATCATTCTTGTCATATTATTTTTGTAAATGGTTTTGTAGAAATTATTTGGAAATTCTCAAATTATAACATGCTTTGTAAACTATTCATCATCATGAAACTTGCATTTCTCCTTCCCCCATTAATTATTCTACTTACTAGGCTCTATCTCATCCCATTCCTTTACAAATATTTTAGACTAGGCAATTATCATTTTAAGACAGGTCTTTTTTTGTGGCTAGCAGTAGTTAGACCAACTACCAATGGAGGCTGGACTTTTGTGATGGAGATATTTAGATGTACATCCTAGAGTAGGCTTGACTTATTCTTTTGTATCTAATAGTAGTTATGACTTTATTTCCACTGATTGAATAAGTTAATGATATGTAATTATATTTATTCAAATCTCCATTCTTTTGTGGCCAATGGTCATTGTAATTATTGCATAGAGCTCAAGCTTACTTTGGGAAAATTGTAAATGAAATTATTATGATAATTCTTGATGTTGGTACTTGACATGAATTATTTGGATTGAATTGTCAAAAATGATAAATCTACAAGTACCTTTGAGATGTTCTTCTCATGCTTTGGACCCTTTTGGGTTTGGGGCGTGACAAGATTGTTTTCCAACTCAATTAAAGTTGCTGTCAAACATAGAAATATGATATAGTTTTATAAAAAATATTTTTTTGTAAAATAACTCATTTTAAATATTAACGTAGAGACAACCAAAGTATTAAGTATGTGGTTTAAGATACGATGGGCAACAACTCTAGAAAAAGTTAGGATTATTGCGAATTAATAAACTAGACTTTTTATTAACCAAAAACTTTGTAAGATCAAAATCATCTTAAAAAACCAACAATATTGAAATATAAATGTTTCCAAAAGAGAAATTTCAACTAAAGTATGAGCTAGTTAACTCAGTTGATTAAATTTCTTGTCATCGAACCAAACAATGAATCGGGTTCTAATTTGATATACAAAGGATGTAACCTCTCCTTTGATATTCGATCAGGAACTTCCTTCCAAGTTCTCTTCCCTACTTTATGGTTCTCCATTCTCGCTTTCCTTTCATTAACAATTTTTGTCGAATAAGAAATTTGATTTCAAACATTGCCTATATCAAAAACTGATTGTTGCCTTAACCTAGTGATAAAGAGTAATCATTCTCGAGAAGGCCCCATAGGTACTATTCTGCTATCAAATCTGGAAAAAAAAAAATCAATATAAGTTATTATTAATATTAAGAGCTTCAAATAACTCTTGATAATTAAAACTCTAAGTACTAAGGTTATAAAATACAATACCTTCTGATTATTTTATATCCGTTTCTTTGCCATAATACATGCATAGACGCACCATTTATGTAATCACCTCTTCTACTTGGCTTGTATTGAAAAACTTCCAAAAATCTATTCGGCTTATCAATTTTAAGATTCTTAAACTTGCCAGTGAGGGGATCCCATAGTACAAGGTGCCCTTCTTTGTTTTCCATGAACAAATTACCATTCCTCCAAAATCCCAAAGGACGCCCCAAATCCATTGTAGGTCCAATGCTAAAGAGTTTGATCCAAGACTCGTTAACACCAAATTCAAGCAGCACCCATATATCAATGAATGTTGTTTGCTCTTTAGAAGGGAAGAATATCATAGCAAAGCAATATCTTAACTCCGTAACCATCCTCCACCACCACCACTTATGGCGGCAGTTCCCATTGTTCCCTACACGGTATTCATTTGGCACCAGTGCCGTGCGGAAAATCTCTTCGCTCATATTGAATGCGACAATCTCGTCATTGAGGACATTGTCACGACCACCAGAATCTGCATACCAATAAAACACACCATCTCTATAAAGTGTCGATTTCTTTTGATTTAAAAAGCCATATGGTAGATCGACAAAAAGCTCCTTCAGAGAACCGCGGTTTAAGCTATACACCTGAACTTCCTGCTTTATCTCCTGATTTGGAAGCCATAACTCGGAAGTGAGAATTCTCACCAACTTAAAGTCATTGGATCTAGCGTCAAAACCAAACCCAACACGGTCACTTGTGATAGACCAAATGGGATAATGGGAAACAAAGCTTGTAGCCTTGACATCTAACGTGGAAGGATTCCACATAATAATGTCAAAGCCTAAGTCATAGTAAAGACAGAGAAAACCGTTGCAAGAAGCAACGATTTTGACACAAGTATAAGGTAGATATATAGGACTAGGAGTCTGAGTTGGCACGCATTCAAGGTTTTCATGAAAGAGAAATGAACAAACTTCTGTTTGAATACGGGATTTATCTATGCCCTTGAAAAGGAGGAGCTGGTTTTGGGGGGTGCTAAGAATCGAGTGGTTGATAAGATTTTTGGAGTGAAAATCTGGGTTCCCAATGAGAGAAAGCCAAGTTTTGCAAACAGTCTTGAATTGTGTGAGAGATTTTGGGGGCAGCCATGACAGTATATGCACCAGCAACTCCTCAGGAAGATAGGTTGACATTGCTTTCATTCATGAATTATGATGAGCAATATTTCTAGTTTCTGTATGTGAGAAAGCTTGGTATTCCTACTTCAATTGCAAGTCTTTTTTTTTATAGGGAAGAGAGATTTCATAAAACTAGTAGCTAATTGATTTTTTACCCTATTTCTTATTTTAGAGATTGTACCAAATAAAGACTTTCATAAAGATAAACATTAGAAAGAAAGAAAAAAATTGAAAAAACACTTTTCCTTAATTCACAAGTCTCCTCTAAATTTTATAATTGAATAATTTCTCTTTTTATATTTTGGAAATGAGTAGATTTGACCGAATCTTTTTGATTCTTGGAATATTACATAGTAAAATTACTAAAATACCCTCCCTAAGTTAATAAACTTGCTGAAATACCTCCATTTTTCAAATAACTACTCAAAAAACAAAAATTAATTCATCTTCTTAATGAGCATTCCAAAACACATATCTAAATCTCATCCTTCATTCTTTAATTTCATCAAAACTTCTCTCTTTTTCATTTTCAAATTTTTTTTGTTTTTAAATGTATATCTAGCTTGGTTTTGTTAATTTTCTCTCTTAGAAACCTCAAATAGTTCCTATGATTTTAGGTTTACTATTACCCAACAAATTACCAAAGTTCTAGAGATTTAGTCAAGGTGCAAAGCAAGAATCTATATTAATAGAGTCTAGTTAACGGGTTCCCTTATGGTATTTGTTAATTAACTATTTTAATTAGAAAATTTTTTAAACTACTTTTATGGAAAATATAAAAATTTGTCAAAAAAATAATTACTTTTTTCCTTTCCCAAAAAAAGTTTCTAATAATATTTTATAAACCAATCCCCTTAGGGTATTTGTTAGCATTTCCCGTATTAATATTCTTAGTAAAGGCAATGTAGACATTGAGACCATGGTATTTGCCGAAACCTGTTAATTACTAGAGGGACAAATATCTACTCACCTGCCGCTCTATTGTTTCTCTTTTCTCTCTCTATAATATAGTTCATCTTTGTTTTCGAATTTTATGACCTTCAACTTGTCATGTGCTTTGAAAGACACCTCTCTTTTTGGGTAAGTGGTGTGGAGTCGCCACTTATTTTTTTTAATACAAAAAAGAAAAAAGAAAAAAAACTAAATACAAATTACATGATTGAATTGTTCCATTCTCATTGATTGAATAAAAAAGAATACATATTTGATAAATTGAGTATTAGATGGCTTTGGGTCCTAGTTACAAGCTACCAAATAATTACATAGCTTTTTGTCCTAGTTACAATCTACCCAAAATAAAAAACAAAGATAAAGCCTAGGTCTACCTATCCAAAGACACTAAATTCGAAAGTTAGGTTACGGAATGGGAAGGTGTTAGGCACTCATTCCACCTAGACAGAGTCTGGTCTTCTAGACTCTTATGACCAATGTACCCATTTATTCATGACATGAATGATATGTTGTACACATGAACAAAACTAAATCACATAAGTTTATTTATGAATGCATCCCCTTCTTTATTAAAAATTCAGATCTGTGTTGTGATAAAAATTGATTTTGATTTAGAAAAATAAGATCTGTTTTTTATGTGTAGAAAAAATAGTTTTCGGAGAGAAAAATTTAGATCTATGTTTATTAAATAAATCAATTCTTTTGGTTTAAAAAAAATATCAGATCTGTTTTTATATGTGTAAAGAAAAATAAGAAAAAGATTTTTTAAGAAGAGGACTATATTCATGAAATAAATATATGCTACATGCACTAAACGAAACAAACACAACTATTCATGATCCCTTTTTTATTTAAAAATATGCTATGTTAAAAAATCAAATCTATATCTAAAGAAAACATAGATCAGTTTTTTAAATAAGAAAAATTCAGATTTGTATCTAAAGAAGATACATACCAGTTTTTGATTGAGAAAAATTCAGATTTACATCTAAGGAAGATGCAAATCAATTTTTGATTTGAGAAAAATTCCGATCTGCATCTAATGAAGATGCAAATCAGTTTTTTGATTAAGAAAAGATATGATAACAAGCAGATTTTTAAAATAAAAAAATAGATCTTAACAATAAAAGCATCATAAACATATTCTAATAAAGAAAATATTTACAACATATGATATGAGCATTGCAAAATCAAAGTAAACACATATTTATTTATGCATCACAAAATTAAAAGAAATAAAAGAAGAAGTATAAAAATAAAATAAAAAAGCTACCTCTTGCATGGACGTACTCTTTTTCTCGAGAGAATATTTTAGGGTTCAAAGAAATTTATGCAATTGTCTTTGAAACCTAAAAATCCTTACTTACAAAAATGAAATTCTTACAACTAAAGCCTCCAGAATCTCTTTAACGTAAGAGAGAGAATATCAGAAAGGGGAGTCAGAAATATAAGAAATTTGGGAGCGTGAAAAGGTGTGTTGAATTTTGAGATGCGGTCTCTATTTATAGAGGCTGGGAGACTCGAAAAAATTGCTTAGATGATTAGAATACGAACCGGGACACGTCCTTCCGCTAAAAAGTCGAAAAGGATGTGTTTTAATGTCACCCGAAGACCGTTGGGCCCAAACCCTAATGTGTGCCATTCAATACTTTGAAAGTGCCGATCGGCACTTTTAGATGCCAATCGCGCTTTCGTGTTCGGGTGTGTTTTAGACTCCTTTTTTAGGTTTTCTTGAGCCGGGACTTGCACTTAGACGTGTTTTTTAATCCATATTATAAAATTTTAACTCTTTTCTGGATAATTCAGGTCTTTTTAGCAACAATTATCTTGCAGATAAATAATCTAAAATAAATCTTGATAAAGTATAGATTATCCACAATTTTATTGTTATCCAACTATCCCCTTTATTCCCATGCAAGCAATCCTATTTTTTACTCTAACTATCAACCAATAACAAAATTATTTAATTAATTTTAATTGTTTAACCAATTAGAATTAATTTAAATTAATCATGCATGGTTGACTCTACCTAGACACAATGCATGCTAATTGTACAAACTTGATCATGCGATATCTTTCGATCCGACGGTCCAATTTGGAAACCGGGCATACCGTTGTGACCATTAGAATCTTGAGATCATTTTTATGATATGCAATGAACAAATTAATGCATGTAATGCAATCATGATTTTTGGGTACATCGATGGTCATTCTAGTCATTCTCCTTGATTAAATCATGGGTGGAAAATCAAGTGTCTACAGAATGCCCCTAATTGACAGAGCTTGGAAAGTGAATGTCAATGTAAAACAAAGACACTAATTTTAGTGGCCATGATTTAATTGAGGTTGAATTTTCAAAAATTACCTAGCCTTCGAACCTAAAACTTTGGAACATGGAACTAGTGCTTTACCTTATGAAAAAAAAATGAAAATTCTTGACCTATCTGATAGCTGATGAACTTTGAAATGATTCTTGATAATTGAGGTCACTGAAAGGCTTTTCTATCTCAGTCTTGAATGTGGATGGTAACCAAGGGGTTTTTTCTACCTTGGATCTTGATAAAAGGTAACAGACGGGCTTTTCTACCTTGGAACCGGAGCTGTGGCGACCAAGGGGCTTTTCGACCTCGATCTGAGTTATTAAAATGTTGATCAAAGGGATTTTCTACTTCAATCTGGACTATGTCGATCAAAGGGGTTTTCTACTTCAATCTGGACTGTTGAAATGGCGATCAAAAGGGCTTTTCTACTTCGATTTGGATTGTTGAGATGGTGATCAAAGGGCTTTCTACTTTAATCTAGACTGTTGAAATATCGATCAAAGGGCTTTTCTACTTTGATTTGGACTGTTGAAATATCGATCAAAGAGCTTTTCTACTTCGATCTGGGCTATTGAAATGTCGATCAAAGGGCTTCTCTACTTTGATCTGAACTTGTTGGAATGTCAATCAAAGGGCTTTTCTACTTCGATTTGAGTTGTTGAAATGTCAATCAAAGGGCTTTTCTACATCGATATGGACTGTTGAAATATCGATCAAAGGCTTTCTACTTCGATCTGGACTTGCTGGAATGTCGATTAAAGGGCTTTTGTACTTCGATCTGGACTATTGAAATGTCGATCAAAGGGCTTCTCTACTTTGATCCTGCTGTTGCCTGCAAAAAGTCAAAATTTGGGATTAGACTTTAAATGATGAAGGTTTTGTGGTCCCACTGTTTTTTTTTTTTTTTTAGATGTGTGGTTTTCATTTGTTTGATTCGAATTTTTTCATTCTTATCAAGAAAGTTTTGATTTTTGTAGTTCCTTGAAAAAGATTTTATTTTTGAAACTCGAAGCTTAAAATTGGAAACTGGAAATTTTGAATTTGAAACTTTGAAAATTGAAACTTTGGAATTTTGAGACTTGAAATTTGAGATTTTGAAAATTTGCAACTTGAGATTCTGAAAATTGAAACTTGAGATTTTGAAAATTTGAGATTTTGAAAATTAGAATTTTAAACTTGGGAATGAAAATTTTGAATTAAAAATTTGGGATTTGGAAATTTTGGAATTTGAACTTGAATCTTTTATCCTTAATCCGCTCCAAGAATTTTTTCTCTCTCTCTCTTTTTTTTTTTTTTTTGGAAATTGATATAACCCTTCTCTTTTCATGATTTGATTTTTGATTTTTTAGAAGAAGAAAAGAAAAAAAAAATTGTTTTTTTACTCAACCTTCCTTTACTCTTCTCCCTCAATATATTTTTAGATCCTTGTGTTCTTGAGTACTTTTGCTACACTCCCATTTTTGGTGAAACCCATTTTCAAACCCATCTTTTCATTGCGTCAAAATGTCACTTTCTTCCAATAGACTCTCTTTTCTCACTTCTCATGGCAAGAAATATCATCCCTCATTTGAATGGAATGATGAAGAGGGGCTCCTTCAAGACCCCAAGACCCATGCTCCATATTCTCACATGGACATCAAGGTGAGTTTTTCTTTGGTTTCTTTGTTTGGAAAAATGTTATTTCATGCTTCATTGAAAGTTTGACGGTGAGACATTGTCATTTTGTTGTGTGATCTTGTTGGAATTTGGGGCATTGTATGATTGATCATGTTGTAATGTTGGCTTTGGAACAATTTTTAATTGTTGTATTTTTTTTTTTTTTTTTTTTTGTGGTCACGGTGTAATTTGGACAATGTTGGTGGTTTATGGAATTTTGGTAATGTTGATAATTTGTGATGTTGTTGGATGAATTTTGACTTGGATTTTGGGGGCATGGACATGGTGAAAAATTAGTGTTGTAGGCTTGGATGAATTTATTCATGATGTATGTGGGAAATTTTTGTTGGCATGTGTAAATTTTATTTCCTGAATCATGGCAAAATTTTATGGGTATGAGTATTGTAGACGACTAAATTTCTCGGTTCGAAATAAATCAAACAAGTAAAATAGTTTCACAAATGCGAATTTGTATTGATGATTGTGTGGTACAATTCTCTGTGATTACACAAGAGTGATCCTCTGATTCGATCTCCTTGAAAGATTTGTTGATTGGATTTATGGTAATGTGATTTTGACTTGAACACAAAGTATCCTTCAATTTGGTTGAGGGATGGATCGAAGATTGTTGAAACGGAATTACAATGAATCTCTGGCTATGAGCTTGTTAGAAATTCTTTGTTCTTAACGTTCTTCGTATGTTCTTCGTGTTCTTGGTGCGTTCTTCGTCTTTGAAGGTTTGTGGTGGAAGTTCTTTGGTGCTTTAGAGGCTTGAATCCATAGAGCTTCGTTGATTTGTGATTTGTTGATGTTTTTCGAACACTTTAGGCTTGATTCCCTCAAACTTTTGGATATAGGCAGATGATTTGGATGATTTCTCGTCGAATGTTCTTTGTATTCGAAGTTGAAGTTCTTGAAGTTCTTGGAGGCTTTAGAGCTTGGTTCCGATAGAGCTTCTGTACTTCTGATGTTTCTGAATCTTCTCTGATGCTGCCTGTGCTTCAAATGGCTTGATGTCCTCCTAAATGTCTTAGGAAGGCTTCTATTTATAGGAGTTTAGGGGTGGATGAGTGACACGTGGCAGAGTCTGATTGGTGACACATGTCATAGTCTGATTAGTCTGCTTATGTCATCGCTTACACATGTGAGGTTGCTTAGGTCATCGCTTACACATGCGAAGCTGCTTATGTCATCGCTTACACGTGCTGATGCATGATTGGTTCTTGCATGACACTTGCCAAATTTCTGTTGGCTTCTGAATAGTAATAGTAAAACCTAGCAGCAGTATGTGGCGCTTTGTAATTGGTTGTATTTTGTGGACTTGGTAGTGTGACGTGTCAGCTTGTGATAGGTCGGGAATTTTTCCTCTCTACAAATGCCCCCTCGAGACTTGTTCACGCACACGGTTTCAGAGTGTGGTGTAAGAATGAGTTTCGAAAACAAATTTTTACACTTGGCTCTTCAAATGAAGTAATTGAAGGTGGTGGAGCTTTCAACAGGATGAAATAATTTCCGAGGAGTAGACCCACTCATATTAAAGGTTTTGATGAGACCGAAAAGAGGTCTGCGAGTATTTGAATGTACTTGCGTGACCGAGCCTTCTTAGGAGAGGTTAAGTTGAAGTAACTTCAGAAGAGTGATTTTGGATCGTTGGCGGCGATCACAGGGTGTAGAAGATGGGGAAGACGCGAGGATGGTGGCTGGGTACAGCATGCAGAGTCATGGGGCTAGCCTCGTGTTTCTAAGAACCACTGGTGAAGTCATCTCAGAAGAGTATACTTCAGATTACGGCGAGGCCATGTGGGAAAGTGGTTGAGTGCGCATGCATCATCGTTTTACTCAGGTTAAGTTGAGGTAATTTCAGAAGCTTATGGATTCTGGAGACGATGGTGTTGGTGGTGAAGAAGACAGGGATGGAGCAAAGTGAATGGGTGAAACACACGCCACCATGGTGCTGGCCCTGTACGTTGGGGACCTTCTGGTGTAGATGTTTCTAGGAAGTACAACTTTGGATATGGGACTGACTGCATGCTGTATGAGGTCCAAAGGTAAGTCATCGAATGTGCGTGTGTGATGGGACCATGCCGACGGACATTAAGTTGAAGTAATTTCAGAAGAGTACTTTCTGAAATACTTCAAGCTGATTTTAAGTTGGAGCAATTCTAGAAAATGTGTTTTGAGGTACTAGCAACGATGACCTTTGGGTCCCACAGTGGTGGGGACATGTAATAAGGCTTTGGTAACCATTTACCAGCTCCAAAGGCTGAACTCTGATGAGCTGGTGCCTTGAAGGTTGTTTCAAGTGTTGGATGAAAGACAATTTGTAGGACACCCCAACACTTTTTACCATCTTCACCTATTGACACTTGTTGGGAAAGCACAACAAAATGAAAGATGTTTGTTCCGAACCTCTACCTTTGCTGTAAGACTAAACAACTTGAGAAGGACTATGGAGTTCTTAAAGCAATTAGGAAGCTCCTTGAGCTAGGGTACGGGAGATTCAGTTGGCCTTAGATCTCTTGATTAGGTAGATCTGAGACTACAAGGAACAATGATACGGGCTATGTTATGAGAAATTTTATGGACAAATGTAGTCGTTAAGTGGAGAAACAAAGTTTGTTTGGATCTCAAAACTACAATGATGTTGTAAGGAGGTTTTTTACTGAACCATGAGAAGGTTGGGTTCAAGATGGTTACGAAGCAATATTGGTTGCTAGGTATTGAGGATGATGAAGCTATAGTGAGAAATGGCTGTGAGCAGGAGGACTTGAAAATTTGAAAGAAACAAATCTTCATTTCATGACTCGGTGTGTTTTTCTTGATGAGTTTTCAATGGATCTGGCCCTTCTATTTATAGTGGAGAGACGAAGAATGGTAGGTGGATAGTTGAGAATGGTGGTTGAGAATGACGGTTGAGAATTTTTGGTGAGAATGGTAGATTCCCGACTAGTAGGTGCCGAATGGTAGGTGGGAATGTTTGGCACCGAAAGAGGGATAGTAGGTTGGACGGGTGACCTGATGTAATTTCAAGTTCAAGACACACTTGTGAGAGTTCATCTGTACTTTGAAAGGGAAGCCTTGATGGAGTCTGGAGAATAACCTTGAGGGGATCCAAACTAAATGGATGAATCTCAAGTTTTGATCTTGGGAGCTTAAGTTTTGGGCATTGCTAGTACTTCGGAGACGTGGGTCACATAGGTGGTTTCCAAGTCCAAAACAAATAAGCGGATTTCAAAATCAGAATCTATGTGAAAATCTGAATAGGACAAGCTTTGCTTGGACGTCTTAACTCTTGGTCAAAGTTCACATTAAAGCCAATAGCGGTAGAATCACACTATTTGAGCAATTTTGGATTCTCAAATGAAGAAATAGACCCCAAAATCGAAATCTATGCGAAAAATTAGGCAAGACAGGTCCTTCTTGAAAATTTTGACTTTTGGTCCGAATTTGTGCAAAAGTCAACTTTCTGGAAATTGGACAGTCTGCACAATTTCTGAGTCTCAGACAAAGAAACGGATTCTAAAATTGGAATGTACGCGAAAAACTGAGTGGGACAGGCCCTTTTTGGAAATTTTGACTTTTTGGTCAAACTCAAAGGTTAACTTGGTCAAAACATTTTCTCTTTCTTTTTTTTTTTCTTTTTTTTTGCAGGCGGTTCGGATCCAGGTCGGATTTCCAGGTCGGTCCGGGTCAAACCGGGTCGGCCTGAACAACGGGTCAAATTGGGTCTGGATGATGATGTCATCCCTGACGTCATAGAGGCGCATGTGAGCGCGTGTGCACCAGCTAGTACTTGTGAGCGCATGATTTGGTAGGGCGGCACGTGAAACTGACGCTGTGAACTCCGGAGTTTCAAGAGGCGCGTGGCGGCGCGTGGGAACTTTTTTGGTCTCAAATTTTCTTGGGCTTTGTCGATTTAAGGCCGTAGATGACTCCTGTAGGGTCAGTTTTGTGAAATTATGAGCAGGTTTGCACAGATTTGAAGGACTAGGCCGCGGTTCATTGAGAAATTGTGACGGCGCGTGGTGGCGCGTGCAGCCGTTTTTGGTCTTGAAATTTTTAGGTTGTGTGGATCGTGGGCCAATAGGTCTACTGGTATTGTCCGTGTTCTAAAATTGCGAGCATATTTGCGCAAAATTGAAAGACTAAGCCGCGATCCTCTGAAGCTTTTGGCGGCGCGTGGCAGTGCGTGGCCAGGCATCTGGACATAGATTTTTCAGGTTAGGCATATCGAAGGTCGTAGAAGATTTCTGTGGGTTGATTTTTGTGAATTCTTGTCAGAAGTTTTAAAAATTTGGAAGAGGAGACGACTGGCATTGCTGGAATTGTTGCCATTTTGGTCTACTTTGGCGGTGGCCATTCTGACATTGTTTGACAACCCAGGCAAGGAATGGTTCCAGGTAATTACTAAGCGTCTCTGCATTGAGTGCCATCCTTTATTTTCAAAATTCAGTGCAGCCTTCCCTGACCTTGAGTGCATTTGAGTTGCAAAGTCTGACTTTAAACATTGGTGGCAACATTTTTCCTCTTTCTTTTTTGTCTGTTAGCTTCTTAAGATCCCTATATAAAGCCACTCAAGGCATGCCTTAACCTGTACAAGGAGTTTCTAGTGGGCAGCATGATACGTAGAGAAATTATGTTTTTTTTTTTTGGTTGAGACGTGCCATGAGATTTTCTTCTGACAGGTTCTTTGTTGTTGCTTGTTTTTGTCACGCAGCATGCTTTCCTTGGCAATTAAACTGCACCAACACTTGTCTTTTCAACGCAGCCATCTCAAGAGTCTTTGCAACGTAGCCACATCAAGAGTCTTTACCATGAAGCCGTGCCAGCATTTGTCTTTGTACTGAAGCCATGCCAACATTCATTTTTGCCATGAAGCAATATTTGCACTTGCATCTACTATGAAGTCGCATCATTATTTGCCTTTGTAATGAAGCCGTGCCAACGCTCATCTTTGCCGTGAAGCAACGTCAACACTTCTCATTAGCACTTGCACTCGCATTGAAGTTGCATCCATATTTGCCTTTATAATAAAGCTACAACAGCATCAATTTTCAGAGGCAACATAACTCAAACATCGAGGGTGCATAGCACTGTAGCCAGACATCAAGATCTCAAAGATGCTAACAAGACGTTGAAGATGCAAGGAGTCCTTATCAAGACTTTGAAGATGCAAGGAAAGGCCAACAAAACCTTGAAGATGAGGGAAAGAATGATGCCAATACTTTGAAGATGTCAAAACATGCCACCAAGAATTCGAAATTGCACGAACTTGCCCATAGAGGAGAGATGATGCAATCCTGACTTCGGTTATATAATCTATCATCATTCTGGAGGAAGTTGACGTCGTCCAAATTTCAGAGACATGATGTAAAACGGCACCACTTAGAAGGGAGATGATGTGGTTCAAATTTCAGAGTTATGAAGTGGCACAACCTAGAAGAGAGACAATGTAGCTCAGACTTGCAAGGTACAAGAAGATGCCCCCAGGAGATAAGTGATGCAAAGCATACTTCAGAAACGTGGGAGAATGTCCATAGAAGATGGGCAATGCCATGCAGACTTCATTTCTTGCAAAAGAGGTTGAAGATTTTATTTTGCTCCACAACCAAGAATCAACTTATGTTTATCATCATTTCAAGGAAAGCTAAGCCACGTCAATTCCTTACAGTCTTCATCTTTGACTACAACGATCTTCAATCATCCTATTGAGCAGTTGACTACCTTTAAGCAATGCCTTGCCAACCAAATGGACCTTAAAAGCATATTGAAAACTGTTGCAAAACTCTTCAAGCCAGACTGACAATCCTTCTTCTTTTCATGTGACTGAACTTAGTGAAAAGTACTAAGCTGCCTACGTACCCCGGAGAGGGATCAAGTCATCACGTAGTTCAACATAATTTTTTTTTTTTTTGATATATATATATATATATATATTTGATGATTTTCTTTGTTATTGTTGTTGTTGTTGTTGTTTTTTTTTTTTTTTTTTTTTATCAAAAAGGGGGGCTCAGTGTGTAATAGTGGGTATCACCACTAATTGAACCCAAGACCCCTCAAGGGCGACATGGGCATCCAACCACTACGCCACACTAGAAATTGGTGACATAGAGTGGGATTAATTTCTTCTTATTAGTACGCTTTCAGGGGTAATGGGAAGACATCATGTACTCTTGCAGCGCTACAGTGGGCAGTTTAAACTCTTGCCAAGGAGCAATCCTCGATGTTCAAGCGTAGAAGTGTTTAAGGAACTTCCCATTAATGGGGCCGATCCTTGCATCATCATTGTTGATCAACTTGTACGCTTGGTTGGTGTTTGCCCCCTGCTTGAGAGTTGGAAGTACATCACAAGCAACGGTGACATGGTTTGACCCGACAACTTCATTGAAGTCTAGATCAATCTTGTTTTCTTTGGCAAGCTTCATGATTTGTTCTTTGAAAACGAAGCATTTTTGGATTGGGTGGCTAATGATGCGATGATATTTGCAATAGTTAGGGTCATCAATTTTCCCTATGTCTTCTGGTCGCTTACATTCTGGCAATTCAATCAATTTCAATTGTAGTAGTTGTTCTAAGATGTTTGGCACATCTTCATCGGGGAACGGATATGCTTTTTGCTCACGTTCTTTAAAAGTCAGGCGACGCACTTCGTTCCTTTGCCATCCTTCAAGCTGTTTTTCATTTGCCTTCGCTTCTCTTCTTGGAACCTTGACTTCGGTAGTGTTAACAACCATTAGGTCTTTGAGGATGACTTTTGCATTCCTATCATTCCTCCTTACTTCCTTTACGCTTTCCTCAGGTATGGGAGGTTTTGTATTTCCACGGCTAGCAATGCTCAGCTCCATGTCATGCGCACGAGTTGCTAACTCTTCAAATGTTCGAGGCTTTATCCCTTAAAGGATGTAAAGAAGTCCCCAATGCATGCCTTGGATGCACATCTCTACAGCAGAAATTTCAGAAAGTCTATCCTTGCAATCTAGACTCAAAGAACGCCACCGATTGATATAATCAACGACGGGCTCATCCTTCCATTGTTTGGTATTGGTAAGCTCCATCATGCCTACCGTGTGTTGTGTGCTGTAGAATCAGTTGAGGAACTCCCTTTCAAGTTGTTGCCAATTGTCGATTGACTCGGGTTCTAAGTCTGTATACCAATCAAACGCATTCCCTTTGAGCGAACGGACAAATTGCTTTACAAGGAGGCCTCCTTGAGTTCCTGCGTTCTCACAAGTTTCTACAAAATGAGCAATGTGTTGCTTAGGGTTTCCTTTGCCATCAAATTGTAAGAACTTGGGGGGTTGATACCCATTTGGCATCCTCATATTATCGATGTGCTTTGTATAAGGTTTTGAATATATGAGAGAACTTGTAGAAGAACCTCCATATTGTGCTTGAATGGTGTTCGTTATCATGTCCTGCAATTGTTGGACAGATATCGAAGCCATTGAGGTGGAATGTCCGTGTTGAGAAGTGCCTTCACCTCCTTTTCCCTTATCACCCTTAGCATTTTCTCCTTTCAAGGTAAAGCCAGGTGGGCGCTCAGGGCCATGACTTGATTCACCCGAATCTTCTACCTCCAACTTGTTCATTAGGGTTGCAATTTTGACGTCCTTTTCTTCAAGTGATTTTGTGAGAAGGATGATCCTTTTTTCCATTTCAACCATCTTTTCTTCCATGGTAGAGGTGTTAGTCATCATGACTGACACAACTTCCCAAGATGATGGAGAAGAAAGTGATTTGAATTGGGCACGTGAAATCTCATCTTTTGGGTTCCCTTTGATGGGAGAGAAATCATGCGAACAACTTCTTGTGAAGGAATGAGAGGATTTGCCCCCATACTCGAGGTGTTCCAAGGTGGAGATGTCCTTGTTGATGACCTTGTTTCTTGTAAGAGGGTTTAAGGAGATGATTTTATGGACCTTGGCTTCCTTGGTTGATTGAAATTGAAGTTGATTGTTTGCTTTGGGTTGGCTACAATTGATTACACCAATGCAGTTGTTGGTGGTAGCCGTACCAAGTTTAGTTGAAGTAGCTATTGTTGAAGCTTGAATATTCTTGCTAAAGGCCATTTGAGCTGGTAGCAAGATGATGAAGATTTCTTTCTTTGAAGGAGAATGAGATGAGAGGCAGAGAGGTCCCACTGGGCGTGCCAGAATATGTAGACGACTAAATTTCTCGGTTCGAAATAAATCAAACAAGTAAAATAGTTTCACAAATGCGAATTTGTATTGATGATTGTGTGGTACAATTCTCTGTGATTACAAAAGAGTGATCCTCTGATTTGATCTCCTTGAAAGATTTGTTGATTGGATTTATGGTAATGTGATTTTGACTTGAACACAAAGTATCCTTCAATTTGGTTGAGGAATGGATCGAAGATTGTTGAAACGGAATTACAATGAATCTCTGGCTATGAGCTTGTTAGAAATTCTTTGTTCTTCACGTTCTTCGTATGTTCTTCGTGTTCTTGGTGCGTTCTTCGTCTTTGAAGGTTTGTGGTGGAAGTGCTTTGGTGCTTTAGAGGCTTGAATCCATAGAGTTTCATTGATTTGTGATTTGTTGATGTTTTTCGGACACTTTAGGCTTGATTCTCGCAAACTTTTGGATATAGGCAGATGATTTGGATGATTTCTCTTCGAATGTTCTTCGTATTCGAAGTTGAAGTTCTTGAAGTTCTTACAGGCTTTAGTGCTTGGTTCCGGCAGAGCTTCTGTACTTCTGATGCTTCTGAATCTTCTCTGATGCTGCCTGTGCTTCAGATGGCTTGATGTCCTCCTAAATGTCTTAGGAAGGCTTCTATTTATAGGAGTTTAGGGGTGGATGAGTGACACGTGGCGGAGTTTGATTGGTGACACATGTCACAGTCTGATTGGTCCGCTTATGTTATCGCTTACACGTGTGAGGTTGCTTAGGTCATCGCTTACACGTGCGAGGCTGCTTATGTCATTGCTTACACGTGCGAGGCTGCTTATGTCATCGCTTACACGTGCTGATGCATAATTGGTTCTTGCATGACACTTGCCAAATTTCTGTTGGCTTCTGAATAGTGATAGTAAAACCTAGTAGCAGTAGGTGGTGCTTTGTAATAGGCTATATTTTGTGGACTTGGTAGTGTGACGTGTCAGCTTGTGATAGATCGGGAATTTTCCCTCTCTACAAGTATGTATAAATTTGTGGGTCCGGAAAATTTTTGTGGATATGGAATAAATTTATTAGCATGAAATTTTGGCTATGGAAAAATTTTTGTTGGGTATGTGATGTTAGATCATGGAAAATTTTTGTGGTTATGATTTTGGACATCTTGGGATTTTTTTGGTTGCGCATGGACATTTAGGAATTTTTGTTGGTCACGGACATGTAGGAATTTTTTGTTTTTGGTTGTTGTTGTTGTAATTTTGGACACGAAAAATTTTTTGTTGTTGGTCATGGTAAAATTTTGATGGGACATTGATTTTTTTGGTGGGACAAAATTTTTTAGGCATATAATTTTTTGGTCATGGGAAATTTTTGTTGGTATGGAATGAGATTTTTTGTTGGCACGAGAGTTTTGGCATGATATGATGAGCTAAATTTTTGTGTTGCAAAGCCTCAAGAGTCAAGGTAGTCTCCAAATGTTTAAGAGCATATGGGAAGCATTGTCTCTTGATATCAAGAATATCATCAATGATGCAGGTTTTGGTACTTTCTTTGAAGCTTTATTAAATTAGGAGACTCATGAATACAAGGACCTCTAGCTACTCCTTGCCTTGTCAAAGCGCTTCTAGGACACCACGTTTACTTCCATTTTTCGGGCATTGGTGAGATAATGTTGACACCTTACAACTTTTCCGTCATCACTAGCTTGAGGTTGGGTGGTGAAAGAATCCGTGTCAATGACTCTCTTTCTCCAAATGAAATTAAGAAATTTCTAGGCGTAGTGCCTTCCAAAATGAGGAGTAAAAATGTCCCTTTGATGTGGCTATGTGAGAACATTGCAAAATGTGATACTGTGGCAAAGGATACCCACATGTTCATGCTTCTTTTCATTTGGACTTTCTTGTGCCCATATTTAGGCAGTACAGTGAATTTGCGTTATTTATGGAGCTTGAGAAGCATTGAGCAAATCAAGAATTATGACTGAGGCGGTATGGCTTATGCTACCCTTTTGCATTTCATGACTCAACTTTCGAGGTGGAGTCTCTTAAACTTAGGTGGTGCTCCATTTGTGTGGCAGGTGAGGTTTGGAATTTTTGACAATGTGTAGGTTTTGGAAAATTATTTTGGCTATGTTGTAATGGTATTGTGAAATTTTTCAGGTTTGGATGTATGAATACTTTGGAGTTGGTCCTGAAATTCGGGGGTAGGTTAATGACATTTTTCCTAGATTTCTCCGTTGGTTGCCCAAATACCATTTGTCAACGCCCTCCAGGCATTCTTTGGAAATTTGGCGTATGGTGATTGACAATTTGATTGTTGATGATTTGAGTCCTTTTTTTTTGTGTGGGATCTTTGGTGTTTGATTATGGCTTGGTCTTTTTCTCATTCAAGGGTTCTTTTGAGATTTTTCAGATGTCTTTAGATCCTTGGGTTGGATGTGAGGAGTATGATGAGTATGAGCGGGCTTTGGAATAGAATAGCCATCAGGCATTGTTTGAATATGGGCATAGGAGGTACTGGTATCTTGGTGATCGGGTGTTACCCCAAGTTCAACATGTGTACCCTCCTACAACAATTCCGTTCCTCCTTGTCCCTCCATCCAGTTGGCTAACTTTCTGACTAATGAAGAGATTGCTTGGGCTCGTGTTGGCCTTGTTGTTTCAGGGGTACCAGGGACTTATTCTAAATTTATTCGAACTCATCTGCAAGGTTGCTTGGCTGGCATATTGGTATTTCTTTTCCCTTCTGAAGTCAAATTTTCATCTTGCATATTCCTTTTCCATATTTCTACTTGGTGACAACATTTGCATGTTGGATTTTCAGGCTCCATCTTTTGAAGGAGAGGAAGAGGAAGAGGGAGAGGAAGAGATTCCCTCTCCTCATCATGCTGGTAGCTCTTTTTGTTCTTTCGTAGAGACTTATCCTCATTTTCCGGCATAGCAATATGAAGTGATGAATCCTGATGGAACTTATAGTTCCATGCCTTTGGATAGGCCACAACACACTCCGAACATCCTTTGGCCCAATCCAGTGTGTTCTTGAATTTTTAGTTCCTTGTCTTCATTTCTTCTTGGCTCATTTAATGGCTCATGATCTGGTAGATTAGTGCTTCAGGTTGATGTTGATCTTATGGAGGAAAGTATGCAAATGATCGAAGGCTTACAACTGTTGGCTCGTACTAAGTCTTCCCAATATGTGATCAATGAGGCGAGCTGGGTATGCAATGATGCTTTCTGAGTGTCTTTTGCTTAGACTTTTTATTAATAATGGACCTAACACTTGACTTTACTGACTTTTCAGGTGAGTCGAATGGAAGCGGCTGATTCCACCGGAAGAACTTTGGAGGAAAGGATCAGAAACCTTGAACTTGAGAATCGTTAGTATGATCCTCGATTCTATGCAAGTCAAGAGGGAAATACTGAAGGTGGCTCCTCTAGAGGTGGGTCGAGGAGGTCTTCATGTAGGTGGACACGAAGTCCTAATGATGTTTGATTTGTATTTTTTAATTTTTCCTGTAAAACAAAAGGAATTGTTCTTTAGACAATCTTGTATTAATTTCCATGTTTAGCTCTATGTCCTTGGAATGGCCTTGGATCATGTAGAAACTTGAACCGTGATAAGTTTAGAATTCACCTGATGAGGTCTTGAATTACCAATTTAAACTTATCTTGATTGGTTCTGATGGAATCTGCACTTACTTGAATGAGGCGAAACTGAATGCCCTTAGTTTAAAATGAATGCATGATTTTTGGAAATCCTAGAAACTTGATGATAGATTTTTTTTGAAAAGATAATGATGGTGGTCTCCCCTGTTTTTTGAAAATGAATGAGGCATGGTCGAATGCCCCTAGTTTGAGAGATATATTCATGAGCTTGGAATATTCTTGGTTTGATCAATTTTTGAAAATAATGATGCAAATGATGATTTTTGAAAACAAATAAGTTAGGCATGTCTGAATGCCCCAGTTTAAACAAAAGAAAAAAAAAATCTTTTTGAGTGTTTAACGGTCCTAAAAAAAATGCCTGAAAACGCAAAATTGCATGAATGAACGATGGCGAAGCTAAGTGCCATACAGTACTTGAGGAGTGCCATTCGGCACTTTTAGAGTGCCGAATGGCACTTGGTCACGCCATGACGCTTATGCCATGGTGGGCCGACTCCTCACACTTTTCTAATGCGTGTTTTGCGTTTTAGGGTTTTTTGAAAAATATCTCCTTCGTTTGTGACCATGAAAGACTTTCCTACTCAGCTACAAACTCTTTAAAACCTATTTAAAACCTGATTAGGAACTGATGTAGCTTATATTGATGATCTCTCATGCGACAAATCTCTATATCAAGGTTAGCAAAGCACAATAATCACAAGCAAAAGTCATTCATGGCTAGCAATCAAAATTTTTCTCATTCAACAATTAATGATATCAACAAATGGCTTCGTAGCTTTGATTTCAGCACCAAGACCAATTTTACAGTCTACAAAGTAGAAGGAATTAAGACTCTGAGGAACGTCAAAATCAAGTGGGATTTCCTTCGTGCTACTATGAATTTCTGGGATCCCAAAGATCACATGTTTCGGTTTAAAACTGTTGGACTTTGTCCCACAATAGAAGAATTTTCCGCTATCCTGGGCTATGATCCAAGCAAAAAATCCGTAGCAGTTTCTTATGATCCCAAGCATAAGGGAATCTTTGTCTGATGCTCTCGGTTTTCCTACTTCCATTACCAGTAGTATGGTTTAAGGACATATGGTGAATCTTTGTACAATTATTTCAAGGCTAATTAACAAACGCACCTATGGAGTGACCGACAATATGCAGAAAATTTTTGGCTTGGCCCTATGCTTTATGGGAGAATTTTTGCTTTGCTCTGGAAAGCACGGTTTTTGGGATACTCGAGCCATAAGTATTGTGAGTTAAATTAAGGATGGTGATAATCCTATTTCTTTGATCTTGGCAGAAACTCTTCTAGGACTGGATGTTGTATTTCATGGTGGAGAATCTCAAAACTTCCTTGGGAGTCCCTTGACTTTGCAGATACCAAGACCAATTTTACAACCTACAAACTAGAGGGAATTGAGGCTCTAAGGGACGTCAAAATCAAGTGGGATTTCCTTCATGCTACTGTGAAATTTGGGGATCCCGAAGATCACGTGTTCCGGTTTAAAACTGTTGAACTCTGTCCCACAATAGAAGAATTTTCTGTTATCCTGAGCTATGATCCAAGTAAAAATTCCGTAGCAATTTCTTATGATCCCAAGCATAGGGAATCTTTGTCTGATGCTCTCGGTCTTCCTATTTCCAGTACCAGTAGTATGGTTGAAGGACATATGGTGAATCTTCGTGCAATTATTTCAAGGCTAATTAACAAACGCACCTATGGAGTGACCAACAATATGCAGAAAAATTTTGGCTTGGCCCTATGCTTTGTGGGAGAATTTTTGCTTTGCTTAGGAAGGCAAGGTTTGAGCCATAAGTATTGTGAGTCAAATTAAGGATGGTGATAATCTTGTTTCTTTGATCTTGGTAGAAACTCTTCTAGTACTGGATGTTGTATTTCATGGTGGAGAATCTCAAAACTTCCTTATGAGTCCCTTGACTTTGCAGATATGGCTAATGAAGCAGCTAGATATGATTGTCAGGCCTACAACTGGTAATTATGGTCCTAGTAGTTTTCTTAGTAGGACTGTCATCAAAACTAAGTGTCAAACTAAGAGTGACTGGGTGAAATTCTTAAACAAGAAGTCCAGTGCCTCAATTCGATGGAATTGTTACTAGTGGAAGTGCTCACCCCCTTACTACGATCTTCAGGATCAAATGACATCTTCATTGTTGGATTGCAGAGGGCCACCTTCTATAAGGTGGATACTCTTGAGGCAATTCCAATATGAGCAAAGAATGCCAAGTGGAAAAAGAAGAAGACCTTTCACTCCTATGGACACAAATCCTACTTCTATAAGGAACATGTTGTTGGGCTTAGAGATGGTTGACTGAGTGGATCAATCTTTTGTCAAGGTTCACTTTCATAGGATGACTAAAGAATACTCTAACTGGTTGGTGGACAGGATTGCTGACAAGGAAGCTGACATGGTTGCTATGAGAAAGCAATTTCTCAGAGACAATGGGGAAAGACATGATGATAACAACTATGAATTTAAAAGAAGGGACAAAGATGACAAGGTACCTATCACAAAAGAAATCAATGATTAACCAAAAGAGAAAAGACTGAAGACAAAATGACTTTCTTGTTTTTGGCTTTGAACATGTTTATTTTAAAAGTTGATGTGAAACTCTTATGTTTAGGAATTATTTAGGACTTGCAGGTTAAGAATTTTGTTTAAGGTTCACGTTCTTGGGGTTTGGGTTTTTATGGTTTGGCTTAGGGTTTGGGTTTTTGAGGTTTGGGTTTTTTTTTTTTTTTTTTTTTTTTTTTTTTTTTTTTTTTTTTTTTTATGGTTTGATTATGGTTTGGGTTCTTGGATTTTGTGTAATGATATGGTTTAATGGAATAGTTGAATTTTGGAAAATTTGTTTAATGGGAAAATGGTGGTTTTAGGAAATTGTGACCGAACCAATGCATGGTTGCCTACGTATCCTTTTTGTAGACGGATCAGGTCATCACGTAGTTCATTGATTTTTTATTTTACCTTAACTTTTGCCTAGGCCGCCCTTTCGGGTTTTCAACCTAGCAGGCTCTCTCACTCTCTTTTTTTCACTCTCCTTTTGTATAGATTGCCCTTTCGAGTTTTCAACCTACCTCTTTTTTCGTTTTCTTTTCCCTTTTTTTTTTTTTTGGTCAAGCCTAGGAAGGAAAATAACATAATTTACAACCACTTCAGGCGTGGTGCTTTCAAACTACCACCTTAGACATGGTACTTCTTCAATTGATCCATGTTGGTTGGCTCAGTGAAAGGGTTTGTATCTAAGTCCATCAATTGCTCCCTAGAGTATATTTGTTTGATAATATATGGGCTAATTTTGCTTGAACTTCTCGTTTGCATCTTGAATTAGGGCTTGGATTTCTTTCAACACTAAATCCCCCAACTTCAAATCTCTGGTTCTTACTTTCTTGTCAAAAGCTTTCCTAAGCCTCCTTTGGTAACCTTGAATATGATACAAGGCTTTGAATCTCTTCTCATCTAGCATGCATAACTGGTCATACCTACTTTGCAACCAATTTGCTTTAGGGATTTCACTTTCCAATACTGTCCTTAATGAATGGACACCCATTACAATGGGAAGGACTGTTTCCATCCCATACACCAATGAATAAAGAGTGGCTCCTGTGGAAGATTGAATTGATGTTCTATACCCCCAGAGTGCATAGGGCAATTACAGGTGCTAGTCCTTGTAATTTTTTGTGCTCTTCTTCAAGATTCGCCCTATATTTGTATTAACAGCTCAACTGCTCCATTAGTCTGAGGACGGTAAGGTGAAGATTTATGGTGCTGAATGTTGAATTGTCGTAACAGCTTTTTATGTTTCTTCCTTGAAATGTAGCCCATTGTCAGAGATAATTTCATGTAGTACCCCATATTTGCAAATGATATTGGTCTAAATGAATTGGGCAACTTTCTTTGAATTCAGAACCTTGTATGAGGCAGCTTCTACCTATTTAGTGAAGTAATCAATGGCTACGAGTATGAATTCATGGCCATTGGATGTTGTTGGCTGAATCTGCCCAATAATGTTTATCCCCCATGTAGAGAATGGCTAGGGTGACGTCATGGTATGTAATGGCATGGGTGGCATGTGCTTCAGATCTCCTTGGACTTGGCATTGATGGCATTTTCAAACATGAGCCACAGAGTCGGCCTCCATAGTAGTCCAATAATAGCCTTGTCTCATTATCTTCCTTGGCAACATGTGTGCATTCATATGTGGCCCATAACTTGACTCATGAACCTCTTCAATTATTTGCTATGCTTCCTTGGCGATTATACAAAGGAGATGAATCCATCATATGATCTTCTGTAAAGCCTTTCACCACAAATAATGTAATTAGTAGACAACCTCTAGATGATTAATTGATCGCTCTTGTCTACAAACTTCAAGTATGTCCCATTCTTAAGGTATTGTAGGATGTTTGAATACCATTCACCTTCTCCATTCTTTTCCTCATCCTTTTCTATTGTCATGCAATAGGCTGGTTCTTCTTTCTGTTCCACCACTATTGGTCTAGCTTCATCTTTTTTTGGCCCATCCATCATAGATGGCATGGTTGCTAAAGCATCAGCAATCTGATTTTGCATCCTTGGCACATATTGATATTGAATCTTGCTGAATTTTGATGCCCACTTCTGAAGACATTCATGATAAGGCATCAGCCTTTCTTCTTTGATCTTCTATTTATTCTGAATCTGGAAGATTATCAAGGCTGAGTCTCCGTACACCTCCAACTCTTTCACCCCTAGTCTTAGGGCTGCTCGTAACCCCATGGTACAAGCTTCATATTTAATGGCATTATTGGTGGCAGGAAAGTTAAGCCTACCAGAAAATGGGATGTGTGTCCCTTTTGGAGAAATTAAGAGAACTTCAATACCACTTCCATTTTGATTTGTTGCTCCATCAAAGTACATTGTCACGCCCCGAACCCAACTATAAAAATAAGCATGTGACAATTGCCGCACGCTTATAAAGTAAGCACCCTACAAGTGTGCAAGGCATTCATAGCAACTAAAATTTATCCTCAAAAATTAAATCAAATAAATCCAAAATACCTCAATAAATTCTTTATGACTAGATCTCCAATAATTTAATAGGAACAAATCCAAACCTCATGTACATAATGCCAATTGGCCAATAAATATAAAACTATTAGAAGACCATCCAATCCCAATATCACAAAGCCTCTTTTTCTGCTCACAACACAACATCAAAACTCCCAAAACTTGCTATTCTTCACAATCTGAAACTAGAGGGGAAAAAGGGGGGTGAGTTGACAACTCAATAAGTAACCAAAATCCTAATAAGTTCTATCAAGCAATAGATCTGTAAAGGAAAAGATGTAATATGTTTTTTCAAAGTTATAATATACTATGTGTGTTTGAAAATAATTGAAGCAGTTTTGTAGTCTTAAAATAATAAATTGCAAATAAATCACATACTTTAATCTAACAAATATATCATAGATGGTTTAGAAAGTAGTCAGTTTTCCATATATCAAAGCAATAACTTACAATATGTTCCAAAAAGATATATAAGCAGTTTTAATGACCCAAAATAGTTCAAATACTCAAACATTTCCAAATTCACATATGCAGTTTTAAGGATTCAAAATAGTTCAAATATTCAAACGTAATTCATATTCTTAACAATCTTGTGACTATGGTCACGCTATATCCCCGTGACTGGGCATCAGACCAATGAATAACCTCCATTGGCTAGGTATCAAAGTACCAATGAATAACCCCCATTGGCTAGGTATCAAAGTACCAATGAATAACCCCTATTGGTTTGGGTATCAAAATACCAATGAATAACCCCCATTGGCTGGGTATCAGAGTACCAATGAATAACCCCCATTAGCTGGGTATCAGAGTACCAATGAACAACTCCCATTAGCTGGGTATCAAAGTACCAATGAACAACCCCCATTGGCTGGGTATTAGAATAAATTTATAGTCAGATTATTCATAATCATATATATGAAATCATAGTTTCTAACAAAAATATATCTTATTCAAATATATATATATATATAATCATATATTCAATATTCAAATCTATTTGTGATATTTCTATAATTCTTTACTTTAAATCAATATAGCTAAAAAAAAAAACAATAAAATAAAATAAATCTTATATTCAATGCTCATGTATATTTGTGAAAATTCTTTATTCTTTACTTTGAATCGGTATAGCTAAAAACAATACAATACATCATATATTCAGTAATCAGATATATTTTGTGATAATTCTTTACTTGAAATCTGTAATACAATAGAAATAAAATTATAACGACTGTAAACAATTTTCAATAGTTAAACTACGCAAAATAAAACCAATTAGAATAAAGTTACTAACCTCCAAAAGCCATACCAAAAGAAACTTCTTCCTAACACTTCTTCTAAAATCCTTAGATATTACCTCAATTGTGCAGTCAAACATTCTCCACTTGAGTAATTTGGATAGTCACCTCCCTCAAAACTTAATAAGCTTATATATAGCGAAGGTTTCAACCTTATTTTCTAAAAACTCCCTTATAATTATAAATTATAAAATTGGTCCCACAAAATAAATTTACTTAAATACCCTTCCTTTTAATTATTTTTTTTCCGGGTATTACAATCTCCCCCACTTATAAGAATTCAGCCCTCTGAATTCATCACAAGCTGAACAAATTATCACACTTCCTCTGCACTTCTCTAAAGCCACAATTGTATCGATCTATACAAATTTATCACTCATCACCATAGTTCGAAACTATTTCACAACATATGCATAGACTTTTCCTTCCCAAGATTTGAAAAATAAAAATTTCCATAGCAAATGGAACCATGATGTTTCCGCCACATAATACAATACCACTATAAAATCTCTTACTCAAGTACCCATAGTTTAAGAACAACCATATTACGAAAAATGTAAGATTCTTTAAAGATATACATATCTCTAGTCTAAATAGCTCTCTAAGTTCCTTTCAATATGAACATAAGTTCCAAGGTCCATTCGTTTAGATTAACCACAATAACTAATTTTCCATCAATTATTAATTTCAACAAAATTTGAAGGCCTAAGTTGTCTCCAAAAATTACAAGAAGGGAAATTCACAATTTTGAGGTAGAGAATTAAACAGATGCTAGCATTTATAACGACCCAAGGAAAAGTGCTAGCCACATCTGCGTTATACCTCAAAATTAAGTAGTGCATCCAAAGTTCCAATCCTTCCTAAGTTCAAAATTAATTTACAACATATGCGTGTAGCACTATATCTTTTATTCCTCAAGTTTTGTAAGAAAAAGAAATTCCAAAATCTCCATAAATAATCAATTGAGCATTGATATAAGGTTTTCATAGAACCTCTATCTTAACCATAAATTATCTTCTCAAATAAGCAACATTTATTCACCTTTAATCTCCCAATGATACTTGGGCTGGAACTCATATCTCTAAGTATACATCGGCTAGAAGAGAAATAGTCCACAACCCCTTTTCTTTTCTTTTTTTCTACCTTGCAAATAATATTGTCCCAGCCACCTAGAACTTAGAGTACAATGCAACTTTGTAATTATTAACCACTTGTCAATATAAAACAAATGTACCACAACTGACTATAATTCAAATTGTAATAGTCTTTTAAATTAAATTCTCTTGTCATCCCAAAATCATCAATATCCAATCAAAATTATGGTCCACTTGTCCAATTCAATACTACCACGTTCTTATGTTGTATCCACCTTATTTTTAATTGAGCCAATCCATTAACTCTTATAAATTAAAATTCAAAGAATTACATTTCTGGCATCAAAACTTATTCCCCAGGATATTAAACAATCCTCCAAGTCCATAGAAAGAAAATTAGGACCTCAAATTTCTAAGTAACAAAACATGTCTCAAAAACATTTAGGGACTACCTCACACATAAATAAAGCTATGGTAATCCATGTAGGTCAACCTTAACAAGAACAATGATCCAAAGAAAGTCGGTCCTTAACATTAGAATCCAAGGAAGTCCACCAATATATTACTGAATTCTTTAAACACCCTCAGAATTTATATAATAACATATAATATAATGTGAACTACAATAACCACAAATTGATTTTCCTTCACACTAAAAACTTTCCGTTAATTTTCCTACTCCATATAAACTAAAATCAAGGAATCATATTTCTAACATCAAACCGTAACCCCTGAATAAAGTTCTGAAATTTCCAATTCCCTAAAAGCACTCCATATTCTAAATAGGGCATATAGTAAACTATCATTCAATAATTAAACCTATGAGAATCTCCTACAGATCAAACTAACCTTAGGTAGGTTGACTATATTAGGCAAAACTATCAAATGAGTTTTCAAAAGATCAATCATAAAACAGCAGAAAGATTTCCTTTGCTTGTTCTTTTCTCACCTTTTTTTTTTCTTTTCTTTTAATAAGAAGAAGAAGTTTTAATAGCCAATTTGATCAATTACAAAATTTTCAAGAATAAAATACCCACTTAATACTAGTATGAGATCATAGAAGTATATCAATTAAAATCCTCCCTTTTGTATTTATAAGTCACGTATGCATAACCACATAGACATAAATATCAAATCCTTCAAATATGACCTAACAAATCATCATATGATGGAACCTCACTTACACTTCTCATCAAGTCATCAAAAGAACACTATCTATGACCTAATAACCTTCATAAACAATGATTATAACCATAATCCCTACTGCATAAACGTTATTCCAAATCAAATCCTAGTATAGAGTCTGCAAGATCATAACCTAAGCTCTGATACAATTAAAATTGTCACGCCCCGAACCCAACTATAAAAATAAGCATGTGACAACTACCGCACGCTTATAAAGTAAGCACCTTACAAGTGTGCAAGGCATTCATAGCAACTAAAATTTATCCTCAAAAATTAAATCAAATAAATCCAAAATACCTTAACAAATTCTTTATGACTAGATCTCCAATAATTTAATAGGATCAATTCCAAACCTCGTGTACATAATGCCAATTGGCCAATAAATATAAAACTATTAGAAGACCATCCAATCCCAATATCACAAAGCCTCTTTTTCTGCTCACAACACAATATCAAAACTCCAAAAACTTGCTATTCTTCACAATCTGAAACTAGAGGGGAAAAGGGGGGGTGAGTTGACAACTCAATAAGTAACCAAAATCCTAATAAGTTCTATCAAGCAATAGATCTGTAAAGGAAAAGATGTAATATGGTTTTTTCAAAGTTATAATATACTATGTGTGTTTCAAAATAACTGAAGTAGTTTTGTAGTCTTAAAATAATAAATTGCAAATAAATCACATACTTTAATCTAACAAATATATCATAAATGGTTTAGAAAGTGGTCAGTTTTCCATATATCAAAGCTATAACTTACAATATGTTCCAAAAAGATACGTAAGCAGTTTTAATGACCCAAAATAGTTCAAATACTCAAACATTTCCAAATTCACAGATGCAGTTTTAAGGACTCAAAATAGTTCAAATATTCAAACGTAATTCATATTCTTAACAATCTTGTGATTATGGTTACGCTATATCCCCGTGACTGGGCATCATAGTACCAATGAATAGCCCCCATTGGCTGGGTATCAGAGTACCAATGAATAACTCCCATTGGTTTGGGTATCAGAATACCAATGAATAACCCCCGTTGGCTGGGTATCAAAGTACCAATGAATAACCTCCATTAGCTGGGTATCAGAGTACCAATAAACAACCCCCATTGGCTGGGTATCAGAATAAATTTATAGTCAGATTATTCGTAATCATATATATGAAATCATAGTTTCTAACAAAAATATATCTTATTTAAATATATATATATATATATATATAATCATATATTCAATATTCAAATCTATTTGTGATATTTCTATAATTCTTTACTTTAAATCAATATAGCTAAAAAAAACAATAAAATAAAATAAATCTTATATTCAATGTTCATGTATATTTGTGAAAATTCTTTATTCTTTACTTTGAATCAGTATAGCTAAAAACAATACAATACATCATATATTCAGTAATCAGATATATTTTGTGATAATTCTTTACTTGAAATTAGTAATACAATAGAAATAAAATTGTAACAACTGTAAACAATTTTCAATAGTTAAACTACGCAAAATAAAACCAATTAGGATAAAGTTACTTACCTCCAAAAGCCATACCAAAAGGAACTTCTCCCTAACACTTCTTCTAAAATCCTTAGATATTACCTCAATTGTGTAATCAAACATTCTCTACTTGAGTAATTTGAATAGTCACCTCCCTCAAAACTTAATAAGCTTATATATAACTAGGGTTTCAACCTTATTTTCTAAAAACTCCCTTATAATTATAAATTATAAAATTGGTCCCACAAAATAAATTTACTTAAATACCCTTCTTTTTATTTTTATTTTTTCCGGGTATTACATACATCTTCCATGATTCTACCTCAATCCCCATGATATCTTCATCTGGAAAGTCTCCTTGGATTTCTTCAACTTTTTCTGGTGAGCAATGGGCTAAGTGATCAGCAATTGCTCTCCCCTTCACAAATTTCTAGGTCACATACTTAATATCGAATTCTAACAGAAGCAACACCCATTTAGCTGTCTTCCCATCCTGCATAGGCTTTTCCATTAAGTACTTCATAGGATCCATTCTTGCAATCAATAAAACCTTGTAAGCAAGCATATAATGTCTGAGTTTGCGGGTTGCCCATACAAGTGCTACGCATGTTTTGTCTAGTGGTGAATACTTTTCTTCATAAGGCAACATCTTCTTGCTAATGTAGTATATTGCATTCTCCTTTTTAGTCTCCTCTAGGTATTGAGCAAGTAGAGCCCCCATTGCTATATCTGTAGTGGTGAGATACAACAACAATGGCTTTTCAGGTATCGGTGGGACGAGTATTGGTGGTTTTATTAGATAATTCTTGATCTTTTCAAAGACTTCTTAGCATTGTTCATTCCATATTGTAGGAGCCTCCTTCTTAAGCAGTCGGAATATTGGTTCACATGTCATGGTGAGTTGAGCTATAAACTTGCTGATGTACTATATCCTCCCCAGAAATCCTCGAATCTCATTTTCAGTTCTTGGAGGCTTCATCTCTACAATGGCCTTGATTTTGTCAGGATCAACTTCAATTCCCCTCTAGCTTACAATAAACCCCAATAGCTTTTCAAATGTGACCTCAAAAGTGCACTTCTTTGGATTCAACCACAACTTGTAGAACCAGATTCTTTCAAAGAACATCCTCAAAGCCGGTATATGCCCTTCATGGTCCTTGAACTTGACTACCATATCATCAACATAAACCTCTACTTCTTTGTGGATCAAATCATGCAACAAAGTGGTGGCTACATGTTGGTAAGTAGCACCAGCATTTTTAAGGCCCAATGGCATGACTTTGTACCTATATGTCCCCCATGAAGTAATAAAGGAGGTTTTCTCCATATCTTCTGGAGCCATCTTAATTTGATTGTACCCTAAAAATCCATCCAAAAATGATAGCAAAGCATGACTTGATGTATTGTTAACCAGGATGTCAATGTGAGGCAAAAGAAAGTCATCTTTTGGGCTAGCCTTGTTCAGATCTTGAAAATCTACACACATTCTGACCTTCCCATCCTTCTTTGGTACTGGAACTACATTAGCTAACCACTCTGGATAGTTGACCACCCTCAGGAATCCTGCATTGTACTATTCCTTAACCTCTTCCTTGATCTTAAGAGTCCACTCTGGCTTCATCTTTCTCAATTTCTTCTTGACCGGCTTCATGGTTGGATCTGTTGGAATGCAATGCTATACTATATCTGTATCAATCCCAGGCATGTCTTCGTATGACCACGAGAAAACCTCTTAACTTTGTCAGCACTGCCACTAGTGCATCTTTCTCAGAAATGGTTAGGGTATTGCCCACTTGTATCATTTTAGGTTCATCATCAGTTCCCAAGTTAATGGGTTGGGTTTCTTCTTTTATATGTTCTAGGTGTCCTTGTTTTAATTCCTTATTATTAAGAGTTTCTTTACCAATTTCAGACATAAAAACATTCAAAGCCAACAAATAAGTAGAACCAGAAATCATATTATAAGGAAAAGAGTTCTCAATAGACTCAATAGACTTAACTAAATTAGACTCAACTAGAATACTATCACAAACTGACTTAACAGGAATAGAAATACTAACAGAAATAGACTCAATGGGTACAGAAACAATCTTCTTGGTAGGGGTGACTAGGTCGACGGTCTTGATCTTCTTGGCAAGAGTAACTGACTTGACGATCTTGATCTTCCTCACAGAGTCCTCCATGGGGTGGGCGGCTCCTTCCAGTGTTCAATTCTTCAACTCAATTATGGCTTCAGTGATGGCAAGCGTTTCCCAACAAATTCCTTCTTCCCTCAACATCAGTACCGGGGGGTTTTCATCCATATAATCTGTGGCTTCATCATCAATTTCCATATCTATGGGCTTGTCAGTCTCCAAATGTGGGGGGTTGAAGTATCTCCCCCCCTTGTGATGTAGGCAATTTTTGTTGGGTCATTTAGATCAGTGTCTTGGGGTTTAAAATGTCTCTCCCCATTTGTGGATGTTGGGCCATTTGATTGGGGTTCGAAGTGTCTCTCCCCGTTTGTAGGTATTGGGTTGTTTGATTAGGGTTCGAAGTATCTCCCCCCATTTATAGGTATTGGGTTGTTTGATTGGGGTTTGAAGTGGGGTTTGAAGTGTCTCCTCCCATTTGTAGGTTTTGGGTTATTTGATTAGGGTTTGAAGTGTCTCCCCCCACTTATGGATGCTGGGTGATTTGGTTGGGGTTTGAAGTGTCTTGTAGGTCGAATATGGGATTGTGATGTTGCAGCAGTGGAGTATCTTCTATGCTTATAGGCTTCAGTGCCGTAATGGTAGTGATAGGCTTGGAACTGGAGCTACTGGCTTGAGTGTCGGCCTTAGGTTCTCTTTGCATCCTTCCTTCAGATCTTGACCAAATTCTCCCCTAATGGCAGGCTTGGTCAGGTTAATCAAAGCTAAGTCCTAATCCACATCAATCAATCAACCAAACAAACACACACAACATGCAATGCAATTTTAACATGGACCGGTCTAAGGGCAGCTCTAAGTCATTAAGTTGTAGGGTGGGTTTGCTGTTTCATTGTTTCCCATAGCTAGGACATTACACCTCCCAACTTGTAATGTAGTGAACATTGCGTTGGTCCAAACGACATGGTCTGTCCTTTACAATCAACAAGAAATGATCCAGTGACTTTAGTCTATGAGTTGGTGAGTTCGCCACTAGGTACCCGAATCTAATGAAGACCGGTGATCCATGGTTACTACCACCACAAGTTGTTGAAAGGGGTGCATACATATTGTTTTGATGGCACACACTATGATAGTTAGGGAAAGCTTTTAACAAACAATTCACACAACAAAATATCATACAACAAAGTATCATACAACATCTTAACAAACATGAATAAACAAACAAACAACAATATCATGCAAGACCATGCAAAACTAGGGTACGTATTTGGTCACTTAAGACTAATACGAAGCTTAGCCCTTGACATCCCCAGTGGAGATGCCACTGTGAGAGACCGCAAAATTGCCTCTCAAAAAAGAGATTTTTGGGTGTTTTGAAAGACGCCTCTCTTTTTGAGTAAGTGGTGTGGAGTCGACACTTATTTTTTTTTTTATACAAAAAAAGAAAAAGAAAAAAACTAAATAAAAAATACATGATTGAATTGTTCCATTCTCATTGATTGAATAAAAAAAAAATACATGTTTGATAAATTGAGTATTACATGGCTTTGGGTCCAAGTTACAAACTACCAAATAATTACATGGCTTTTTGTCCTAGTTACAATCTACCCAAAATAAAAAAACAAAGATAAAGCCTAGCTCTACCTATCCAAAGACACTAAATTCAAAGGCTAGGTTACAAAATGGGAAGGTGTTAGGCACCTGTTACGCCCAGACAAAGTCTGGTCTTCTAGACTATTGTGACCAATGTACCTCTTTATGCATGACATGAATGATATGTTGCACACATGAACAAAACTAAATCACATAAGTCTATTTACAAATGCACCCTCTTCTTTATTAAAAATTCAAGTCTATGTCGTGATAAAAATTAATTTTGGTTTAGAAAAATGAGATATGTTTTTTTATGTGTAGAAAAAAAAAATTGGAGAGAAAAATTCAAATCTGTGTTTATTAAATAAATCAAAGTCTTTTGGTTTAAAAAAAAATATCATGTCTGTCTTTTAGAACTAAAAAATTTGGTTTTTTGGTGAAAGAAAAATCAGATATGTCTTATGATAATTAAAAAAAAAAAAATCAGATTTGTATATTGGAAAAAAAAAAATCAGATCTGTTTTTATATGTGTAAAGAAAAATAAGAAAATGATTTTTTGAGAAAATGACTATATTCATGAAATAAACCTAAGCTACATGCACTAAATGAAACAAACACAACTATTCATGATCCCTTTTTTTTATTTCAAAATCTGCTAGGCTAAAAAATTAGATCTACATCTAAAGAAAACGTAGATTAGTTTTTAAATAAGAAAAATTCAGATTTGTATCTAAGGAAGATACAAACCAATTTTTGATTGAGAAAAATTCAGATTACATCTAAGGAAGATGCAAATCAATTTTTGATTTGAGAAAATTTCAGATCTGCATCTAATGAAGATGCAAATCAATTTTTGATTTGAGAAAAATTCAGATCTGCATCTAAGGAAGATGCAAATCAATTTTTTGATTAAGAAAAATCCAAATCTACATCTAATGAAGATGCAAATCAGTTCTTTTATTAAGAAAAGATATGATAACAAATAGATTTTTGAAATAAAAAAATAGATCTCAACAATAAAAGCAACATAAACATGTTCTAATAAAGAAAATATTGACAACATATGAGATGAACATTGGAAAATCAAACTAAACACATATTTATTCATGCATTCCAAAATTAAAAGAACTAAAAGAAGAAGTAAAGAAAAGCTACCTCTTGCATGGACATACTCTTTTTTTCTCAAGAGAATATTTTAGGGTTCAAAGAAATTTATGCAATTGTCTTTGAAATTTTAAAAATCCTTGCTTACAAAAAAGAAATTCTTAAGACTATAGCCTCCAGAATCTCTTTAACATAAGAGAGAGAATATCAGAAAGGGGAGTCAGAAATATGAGAAATTTGGGAGCGTGGAAAAGTGTGCTGAATTTTGAGATGCAGTCTCTATATATAGAGGCTAGGAGACTCGAAAAAATAGCTTAGATGATTAGAATATGAACCGGGACTCGTCCTTCTGCTAAAAAGTCGAAAAGGATGTATTCTAACGTCACCCGAAGACCGACGGGCCAAAACCCTAATGTGTGCCATTCAGCACTTTGAAAGTGCCATTCGGCACTCCAAAAGTGCCGATTGACACCCCAAAATTGCCAAATTTTGGATGCCAATCGCGCTTTCATGTTCAGGTGCGTTTTAGACTCCTATTTTAGGTTTTCTTGAACCAGGACTTGCACTTAGACGTGTTTTTAATTCGTATTCTAAAATTTTAACTCTTTACTGAATAATTCAGGTCTTTTTAGCAACAATTATCTTGTAGATAAATACTCTAAAATAAATCTTGATAAAGTATAGATTATCCACAATTTTATTGTTATCCAATTATCCCCTTATTCCCATGCAAGCAATCCTATTTTAGACACTAACTATCAACCGATCACAAAATTATGTAATTAATTTTAATTTTTTAACCAATCAGAATTAATTTAAATTAATCATGCATGGTCAACTCTACCTAGTCACAATGCATGCTGACTGTGCAAAATTGATCATGCGATATCTTTCAATTTGACGGTCCGATTTGGAAACCGTGCATACCGTCGCAACCATTAGAACCTCGAGATCATTTTTATGATATGCAATGGACAAATTAATGCATGTAATGCAATCATGATTTTTGGGTACATAGATGGTCATTCTAGTCATTCTCCTTGATTAAATCATGGGTGCAAAATCGAGTGTCTACACTAGAATGGAGTTCCAAGAATATACTTGAGAAATTGCCTCAAAACACACTGCCTAACAATTTGGAATAAAAAAAAATACATCAACAATTTGAAATATTAAATGCAAGTACATCTTTTTCTTTTTAGGGATCATTGTCAATGGCATTCATTCTTTCTATTTAACAAGGACCTTTACCACTTATCTATGTGTCACTAAGTCAGTGAGCAATCTATAGTGCTTGAACCATCAACAATTCTTTCTTTATTTTTTCTCAATAGTTGAGTACAATTGACACTCATCTAATATTTAACCCATTCTGTCATAGTGCACAGAAAAAACTCTATACCTGTTCCTACTGCATATAAATGAAAACAAAAGAAAGCAAAAAAATCCAACCATTTGCTAATGAGCTAAATCTGATGAAAAACAATATAAGCATAATTTGATTAACGTTAAAATCAGACCAAACCAAACAAAACAAAAACTTTGTAAAGAGAATGAAACGGAAAAGATTCAGAGACAATGTTATTCAATTCTAACTCCGAGGTTTTTGGTAAGAACAGACTGACAAGAAAAAAGATTATTAAAATATATATATAAATAGAGAAGAAGATTTGGAAGCAGAGGTGTACCGGATCAAAGGAATTGTGGCAAAGATGAGAGATGGTTACCAATGAGACATTCCTTGCCTTCAAACAATGGCACTCATTAATCAACAAAAATAAAAGAAGCAGATAGATAAGATAAAAACAATGGCACTCATTAATCAACAAAAATAAAATAATATAAAAATAAACTTATAGTGAGATCGATCTGATGAAGAAGAAGCAGATGAGTGGGTTGAGATGAGTGGGCAAACCAAATTTCAAAACCAAATGGATACCCAACCTATTGGCGGGAGAGAATGTGAGTGGCGATAGCCATGGCGAGGCAGAAGACTAGGCCGGGGCTGGACCTGAAGAGAGTAGCGATGGTAAGGACGCGAGGCAACGGTGGTGAAGATGGAGTTGATGGCAGAAGCTTGTTTACGGCACTAAAGAGATTTGTGAGTGAAGAGATTTTGAGAGAGTGAGAGAAAGTGTAACAACGCAAAGTGAAAACCTAAGTGGGAAGGGGTAAAAAAAAGTTGAGGGAAATTTTGGGGCTATAGAGGGAAAAAGCGCCACAAAATAGGTATCTATTGTGGCAGTCATCTCAACGCCGCTACAACTTACATATTGTGGCACTTTCCTATACTGCCGCTATAGTATCCCCGCAAAATGCTATATTTATTGCGGCAGGTTTTTGGAGCGCTGCTATATCTAAGTTACCGCCGCTAAAACACATATATTGCGGTCGTTCTATGTACTGCTGCTGTAGTACACCGCAAAAGACTAGAACTACTGCGGTGGTCCAATGGAACGCCGAAATAATCCCATCTACAGTGGCGGTTAGAAAAAATGCCGCAATATGCGACATATAGTGGTAGTTTTTGCACCCGCCGCAAAAACCTGCTACAATAGCTCATTTTTCTTGTAGTGGGGGCCATAATTTGACTCCCTATAACCACTCTAAAAAACCTTCTTGATGTGATGTCGAAGGCCATAAAAAATTTGAGTGTGTCTTCCTCATCACCAATTGGTTTTGAAGTAAAATGTCATAACTCACAATCCGACACTTTACAATTAAATCTGATAATAGTCAAGTTATTGATTACCTTTGTGACAGTATCAAAACTTGTAAAACAAAATTCACATCAGAATCTAGGAAATGAGCACACACATAAGCTTTATACTATAAACCAAAAACATAAATAAAATAGCTTCTAAAGATTCCATCTATTTTACACACAATAAAAAAAAAAAAAAACTACTTTTTCTATTTTACACCATCACTTTTACAAAACACCCACATCAGTTTATCTATTTTACAAGATATTTCAATAAAATATTCATTCTTTATCAATTTTTTATTATTTTACCTAATAGTCATACTTTTTTAATTTAAACTTATATTTTAAGTAAACTACCAACACCGATGGTTCGTGTAACACCCCGGTTATTAATTGTAATTTGAAAGAAGCTTGATGGGCAGATTGGTAATTTTACTTGCTAGATATTTTAGGGACAAGCTTGGAAATAGGCTTCATCCCCTTAAGTCAGCCCCCACCCCCCCTCACTTTCACATTCACGTGTCTCCCTCTCTCCCTCTTTGGCCGGTCAAAGGAAGTGTCCCTCTACACTTTTCTTTTGTTCATATTTCCTCACAAACATAACAAGCACTCCTCCCTCACTCTCTCCCACCGTGTACCTCCTTCCCCACCATCATCTCCGGCAAGATCACCACAAAGCTCTCTAGGAACCTCTAAGGCATATTCATCTCTTTTGATTTAAGGTAAAAATTTCTAATCTATTAGTGGGTTTTATACTTTTGCTTAAGGTTATTTTAATCTAAGCTTTGATAATGATGTTCATGAGATTTATGAGCTTTTTGGGTGATGTTCTTGTAATTATGTATATGGGTTTTTGATTTGGTGGGCTTAATTGTTATATGGTTAAGGGTTTTTACAAATGGTGATCATTTGGGGTTTCTCCATGGTTAAAACTTGGGTTTCCTTGAGCAAATCGTGTGGGTGGATTTTGTGGAAGTTTGGGTTGATTTTTGGAAGTGTGTTCTTTACATTTTAAATGACTTTGGCATATGTGGGTGTGAGTGGAGTGATAACTATGAATTTATGCAAGTTAAGTGTGAGCATGTGCATTTGCATACCAAGTGTTTGATAAGTTGTTTATATGAGATTTTGGGTTTGATTCCTTGTTTTTAATATACTTTAAATCTGGTGGTTTTAATGTGAGAGTAAATTCTCAAATAATTTGGGCTAGCCTTACAACTATAACAATTTTCTAAAGCTGTCATGACAGGTTTGAGTCAGCCGCAATGCATGAGTTTTAATAAATTACAGAAAAATCGTTTTCGGCTGAATTTTCTGTGGTACATTGTATACATATAGGGGAGTGTTCCCTTAAAGTTTTAAATTAATCGGATAACTTTTCATTGACCAAACAATTTTTACAAATGGCTGCCCTGTTATGTACTGAATCTGAAAGCAAGACTAAAATGCTGAGAAATCGTGGAATTAATCCCAAACCTCGGTTGATCTTATCTTGGCTTAAATATATTATTTAGTACTCAAAGAGATTCATGAGAATGTTATATTATCTTATGATGCACATTTTTGCAGTAGTGAATTTAAAATGTTTTGCTTGTGTTAGCACTATGAGTTTCTGGGATGCTTGTTTGGCTCCCGTTTGGGTAGGGGTACTTGTCTTGGGATGGTCAAGCTAGGCTTTGGGGCCTTAGGTTTGATTTTTGAGCAAATATTCTCAGATTTATGGAGACAAATTCGATAGCATAATTTTGTTGTAGGCCTTGTTATTAATAGGCTTGATACTTGTGTTTCTAGGTTCTAAAGTACTTGGTGATGGAACGAGTAACTTGATTGGTTGAAGGAGGTGGCCGGTTGAGGTAAATTTGGAATGGACTATTGAGGTAAGTAGTTTTTTTAATGGGATTTTGGAAAATAACCATGTTTTGTAAATGTTATTTTTGGGTCAAATACATTTTGGAAAATTATATATGGATATATGTTTTCATAAAAGCATTGTGTTGTGACCCTATTATATATTATTATATATGAAAAGAGCATCATATTTGGTATTGCATTTGGGGAGATGCATGAATTGTTGATATGGAAAAATGAGCATCTTTTATTTAATCTTTGATAGGAAAATCATGGATTTCATGGTATATTAGAAAATTTAAAGATGCTTATCTTATCTTATTATGTGGGAAATTGATAGAAAAATCTCTTGACAAGAATGAAGTTGAAAACCTTACAAACTTTGTAGAAGTTAGATTATTTAAGGTTTTCTGAAATTACCTGGATATGAACTATGTGTTTCAAAGTAATATAACCTGTGAGCTTATGTGGTTTTTAACACCATGCTATGTGTGATTTCTCGGTAATCACCCGATTTGGTTTCCGTGGTCTTTGTGACAATGGAATCAAATCCAGGTCAGTGCCCTTTCATTTTGGATGACACGTTCTTCCCTGCTGTCCATGGGGGGAAGAGGTTCCTTGATTGTGTGTGGGTGAGGCTGCTGTCCATGGGCCCAAGAGACCACATGCAAGAGAGGTCCTATTTGACGCGCTCTCTCTGCTGCCCATGCGGGGAGAGAAAAACCCTGAGGGTATGGGTGAGGCTGCTATCCATGGGGCCAAGAGTCTGCATACCAGAGAGGACAATATCATGCCAGTTGTGAATGGGTGGATCCCCTGACCGGTCTATGTGGTAGTATGGTAGATCTGTGATAAATTACCGTATGTTAGATTTAACGGCTTTGGAAATTATATTTTTAGTGCTCACAGACTATAGTATATAGTTTTAAGGTATTTACTTTGAGAAACTTTGTGTTTCATTATTAAATCATTATTAAATCATTCTTGTCATATTATTATTATTGAAGATGAAACTTGCATTTTCCCCACCCCCATTAATTATGCTACTTACTGGGCTTTAGCTCATCCCATTCTCCAACAGTTTTTCAGATAAATTTGCTATACCTCGGGCACGGAGCTTAGTTATTGGTGGTGATTGGAGTATTATGCTAAGTGGGAGATTTGTGCTATAAATTGTTGGTGCTCAATTTACTAAATTATTCAAGGCCATAGCTAATTCTCCTGGAGGTTAAGCTCTTGAGGTTTGTTAGCGTCGGGCAAGATAGGCCTAGAATTTTCTGTTGAGATTATGTAGCTTAGAGAGGATTGTGATTTTGTGTTTATTTATTTGGAGCTTTAGATTTTCATGTATATTTGGAGACGCATGAATTGTAGTTTGTATTGTTTGTAAGTGTGTCATAGAGCTCTGACTTGTAATATGAAGATTTTAGTATGGTTATTTATTCTTATCATGTGTCGAGGAAAAAAAAAATCTCTCCTATGTACTCGCTTTTAATGGTTCTTCCCTCATGCTTTGGACCCTTTTGGGTTTGGGGCGTGACAGTTCGGCCAATAGAGCCGCTTATGGTGGAGGTCCAATGGTCGAACCATCGAAATAGTGTTTCTGGCGATCGTCACTAAATTGGTGTCTCCGCCCACCGTGCCGCCAGCACTAGTGGCCAGACCACCAAAATAATGGCTTCAGCGACAGCCGGCAGATCGGTGTCTTCGACCATCATTTTGTCATCAATGAAATATTTCGGTGTGTTGTTTCAAGGTTACGCATTGGAGAGAGAGAGAGAGAGAGAGAGATATATATATATATATATATTATTTACAATTAGTATGATTTTAGTTTATAAAAAGGCATTTATTTGAATTAAAAATTGTAATGTAGACTTTAATAAAATTCCAAATAAAATCAAGCTTTGTTTAAAAAAAAAAAAAAAAAAAAAACTCAATTATAATTCTTCTATAATTAAATTATATTATAAAGATATTTACAAGTAAGGAAGCTTCCTTGAAGCTTCCTTTCCCCTCACTTTTAACCCCCACCACTAAAACACTTTTAACCCCCACCAGCAATCTGACCCTCTTTTTTATTTTTTTTCCTTTTTTATCTCACAAAATCCCATCTTTTCTCTACTTCCTCTCCCACGTTCCTTTCCCTTCATTTTTTATTTTTTGATCTTTTCCTTTGTCGTAGCTGTCTTGCACTTGTTTCTCTCTTCTCTAATGGTAGCAGCAAGCTCTCCATGAGCAAAGAAAGCAGCAAGCTCTCCATGGCAGTGGTGACGGCGGCTTCGATTTGAGTTTGGGTTGATGGATTTTTTGTTCAAAGTTTGATTTTGGGTTCTAAGTTGTTGAGTTTTCCATTGAAGGTTTGATTTTGGGTTTGGATTGATTTTTGGTTTGATTTTTCTTTGTTTTTGGTTGATTTTGTTATTGGAATATCATGGGTTGAGTTGGATTTTCTAATTGCTTTTCCATTGATTTTGGGTTGATTTTGGGTTATTTTTCTGTGCTAGGTTGCGGTGTTTGGTGGTGGTGCTGGGTTTGGTGGTTGGGTGGTTATTTTCTTCTTCTTTCTTATTCTGCTGCGCTAATCTGTTGTAAACGTTGGGAAGGGAAGGAGTTTGATAGAGGAGAGAAAAAAAAAGAATAAAAAAATGATTTACACAGTGAATAGTAACCGTCTATATATGCACGGTTACTATTCATTTACACAGCCATGTGTATATATGCACATTTTTACAAAGACTGATGTGTGTGTATTTTGGGTTAAAATGTGTAAAATTGTGGATTTGTTGCATTTTACACATTTTTGCAACCACTAATGTGGTTGCTCTAACTTATGTTTCTATACATGCACCACTGGATGTCATATCGTGATAGCATCTTCGCCTTCCTACACATCTATATGTATGTCTTCCTTGTCAACTTCAATATGGGGATTTTCAAACCTGTGCACGATAACCTAAATGTACAACCTGTCCTCAGTATGAAAGATTTAAAAAATTAAAAATAATAATATTTTAAATAAATCTAAGATAGCTATACCAAAAGGAGAAAATTGGTGAGACAATTCACATAAAATTATTCGCCTTCCTACACATCTATATGTATGTCTTCCTCGTCAACTTCAATATGGGGATTTTCAAACTTGTGCACGATAACCTAAATGTACAACCTATCCTCAGTATGAAAGATTTAAATAATTAAAAATAATAATATTTATAAATAAATAAATAAATCTAAGATAGCTATACCAAAAGGAGAAAATTGGTGAGATAGTTCACATAAAATTAGACTTCAGTATAGATCAATCTCATAACTTTAGATGAGATGTCAATTTAAAATCTAATTGGATTTTCTCTTAACTTTAGATGAGATGCACTTGATGATGGCTAAATGTCACGTGCAGCAAGTTGTTAGCTGGTGTGAGAAACATGAAGAACAGGGGTTGTGTTTTCCATGTTATGTGATTGTGTGATATTTATTTGATTTCAATAAAAGTCATTTTTGAGTCAAATTAGGAGATTTGATTAGAACGTTGTTGTTAACGTTAAGGTTGTTATGTAGTAGTCCAAATCTTTAATATTTGAGTTGCAGTTGTTCTTATATTTTGGGTTGATCAGTTACCCATGTTGTATTCAAGTTGCTGAAGTATTTTCAAATAAAGGCATCTGAATTATCTATCAAAGTGAATACTAAGGAGGCCGGATACCTCGAAACAATCCAGTTATTATTTTCATTGTGTTCTCTCAAAATTTGACAGCCACCATAGGTAACGATAAGGAACCACTAACACACATGCTGAAGAAAAATTCATTTAAATGGACTGCACTTGCAGAGGTGGCATTCCAAAAGCTCAAGGATATATGCAATGAACAAAGCACCGGTATTGGCTCTTCCCAGTTTTAATCACACTTTTGTGGTTGAATGTGATTTTTCCAGATCAGGCTTAGGGGCTGTTTTGAGACAAGATAGCCCTATCACATTTCATAGCCAAGCTCTAAATGGGAAGAATTTGCTGATGTCATATGAAAACGAAATGTTAGCACTTGTAATGGCAGTGCTTAAATGCCGGCATTACCTTTTGGGAAGGAAGTTTGTAATTCGGACTGACCAGAGAAGCTTTAGGTATCTTTGGTCTCAGAAAATCACAACAGAGGCTCAACATAATTAGCTATACAAACTCATAGGTTTCGACTTTACTATTGAGTATAAGAAGGGAAGCGAAAACAAATTAGCTGATGCTTTGTCTCGTCGAGATGAGGTACAAGAAGAAGAGCAATTGATGGCTGTATCAGCACCAGTACCTCAATGGCTGGAAGTAATTCTTGAAGAGCAAGCAGCCAAACCAGAAGTACAACAGCTAATTCAGAAGGTTACAGCAGATGAAGATGTGGGTCCTTGGGAATTAAGGAATGGGTTCTTTTCTTTAAGGGCCGGATTTATGTAGCTTCAGATTCGCCTATGCAAAGAGACAAAATTCATCAGTTCCATGCTAGTTCTCATGAAGACTTTCACAAAACCTTCACAAAACCTTCCATCAAGTACGTGAAAATTTTTATTGGCATAAGATGATGGAGGGAATTAAGGAATTTATTCGAGAATGTGAAGTATGTCAGCAGCACAAGATGGAACAAATGTCTCCTGCCGGTCTACACCAGCCACTACCAATTCCAATCCAAGTATAGGAGGATATTTCAATGGACTTCATTGATGGATTGCCAATATCACAAGGGAAATCAACTATCATGGTTGTATTGAATTGACTTTCCAAATACTCTCACTTCCTTCCTATTGCACATCCCTACACCGCTGTAGGTGTTGCTCAAATAGTTTTTGACTATTTTTAAGCTTCATGGCATGCCCAGGTCTATTGTTTGTGATCATGATCCAACTTTCACTTGTGGTTTTTGGACTGAGTTATTCCGTCTCAATGGCACTTGCTTCAATTTCAGTTCTGCATACCACCCTCAAACTGATGGGTAGAGTGAGGTGGTTGATAAAACATTGGAGATGTATTTGCGTTGTTTCACTAGTGCTAAACCCAAACAATGGGTAAAATGGCTGTCTTGGGCAAAGTTTTGCTATTATAAAAGTTGGCATTCAACTGGTAAGCGAACTCCCTTTGAGGTGGTGTACGGTAGGGAACCTCCATCCTTGCTGGCTTACATTACCAAGAACAGCTAAAGTTGCAGCAGTTGAAGAGGAATTGATACGAAGAGATCAAGTTCTAGGGGATTTAAAAGAAAATTTGTAGGCTGCCCAAGTTAGAATGAAAAGAAACTATGATTCCAAACACAGCGAAAAGGAATTTGCGGTGGGAGCTTGGGTGTATGTGTGTCTTCAACCTTATAGACAAGTTTCTGTAGCCCTTAGAAGGAATGCAAAGCTAGCTCCACGGTATTATGGTCCATTTCAAATCCTGCATCACATGCATTGGACAGGTAGCTTACAAGTTGGACTTGCCTTTGGATTCTCGAGTTCACCCAGTTTTTCATGTATCACTATTTAAGGAGAAATTGGGATCCAAAGTTTCAGCATAACCACAACTACCACTTCATATGGAGGATCAAGATGAACTGCGAATAAGACCATAGGCTGTTTTGGACAGAAGAACAAGGCAAAATAAGACACAAGATTTTAGTACATTGGCAAGGGTTACCAGCCACTGATGCTACGTGGGAAGATTTGAACAGCGTGGTACATCAGTTTCCTCAATACACTCTTGCGGACAAGGGTCCTTTCTAAGGAGGGAGGAAAATGTCCCGTGCAGGAAGTTGTTAGCTGGTATGAGAAATGTGATGAACAGGGGTTGTGTTTTCCGTGTTATGTGATTGTTTGTTATTTGTTTGATTTCAATAAAAGTCATGTTTGAGTCAAATTAGGAGATTTGATTAGAACGTTGTTGTTAACGTTAAGATTGTTTAGTAGTCTGAATCTTTAGTAGTTGAGTTGTAGTGATCCTTTTATTTTGGGTTGATCAGTTATCCATATTGTATTTACGTTGCTGAAGTATTTTCAAATAAAGGCATCTGAATTATCTATCAAAGTGAATACTAAGGAGGCCGGATATCTCGAAACAATCCAGTTATTATTTTCATTGTGTTCTCTCAAAATTTGACAGCCACCATAGGTAACAATAAGGAATCATACGTTCCACCAACTAAATTTTTTGTTTACGAAAAGTTTTGAATTATTTTGGAAAGTCGTGTTTGTTTAGTGTCATGACTCTGCATTGTCTATAAAGTAAGGGCTTGAATCATATTCAAATACACGACTTCTCAAGAAACTTACCCAGTTCCTCAACAATGTTTTGCTTAAGTTCCTTCCAAATTTAAGATAAGACAGCTTTAGAAAAATTTAAGGGACTCCGAATTAGTATATAAGATAGGCTTCTATCAACCACAAATTTCTTAATCAGTGTCAAAACCTTAAAAGATCTACAAAAAGAAGAACACATAACAGTGAAATCTATCGTTTCAAGAACTGAAATTTCAATTACAGTCATTGAACAAATTAACTCCAAGTACTTATGCTACAAAATTATAATATCAATATCTTGTGATCATTCTAAGATCTGTTTCTTCCCCATAATCTTTGCTGCAGGAGTTTTTATGTAACATGGGGCATCACCTCTTCCACATAGAGTGTATGGAAAGACTTGAAATGGTCTGCTCAGCCACATTAAGTTTCTTGATCTCTCCGGTAAAGGGATCCCACAACAGCAGGTGCCCCAAAATGTTAGTCAGAAAGAGCTTACCGTTCTTCCATAGCCCCAACGGACGTCCCAAAAGCGATGCAGGTATAATGGTAAAGAGTTTGGTCCACGACTCCTTAACACCAAATTCGAGCAGCACCCATAAATTACAGGTTATATTACTCGATTCAGAAGTGTAGCGTATCATAGCAACACGTTTTTTTAACTCCGTAAGAGTCCTCCACCGCCTATATTTGTTACTCTCAACACACCGTTTATCTGGCACCTTCGTCATGCTGAAAGTCTCTTGGCTCATATCAAAAGCAACAATCTCGTTTTTGAGAACAAAATCGCAATCACTAGTATCTGCATACCAGTAAAAAACCCCATCTATATAAAATTTCAATTACTTTCCATCTAGAAATCCATATGGTAGATCGACACAAAGCTCAGTCCAAGAACCACGGTTTACGCTGTACAGTTGAACATCCTGAACAGGTTTACCTTTACCTGGCATGGGCAGGTAAGTACGAATTCTCACCACCTTCAAGTCATTAGATTTCAAGTCCAAACCGAACCCAACATTGTCTCCTTTTATGATAGATCCAGTGGGACGTTTACAATGAGAGAAGTTCCATGGACCCTTGAATACGTATTTTGTGTAAGGGTTCCATATAACAATATTATCGGAGCATGCATGACAGTTTAGACAGAAAGCCATCACAGGAAGCCACAATTTTGTCGCAGTGAATGCAACATAAGTTATAATCGGGTAAATATAGAGGAGTCTGAGGCGACACGCCTTCGCCTTCGAGAGTGTCATAATAGAGGAACGAGCAAACTTGTATTGCACCAGTGAATTTATCCCTGCCTTCGACAACGAGGAAACGGTGATCATCGGGGTTTTCGGGGCTGATGATAATGGAGTGGTTTAGGAGGTTTTTGGAGAAGAAATCTGGGTTTCCAATGAGAGAATCCCAGGTTTTGCAGACAGATCTGAATCGAATAAGAGATTTTGGGGGCAGCAATGACAGTATCTTCACCAACAGCTCTTCAGGAACATAGGTTGACATTGCTCTCTTTCGTGAAACGTACGTACGCATAGCTTCAATGGAGGATTGCTCTACTAGTCTCTGTATCTAATAATAAATAAAGGAGACTAAGGGGTATAAATAAATCCTAGTCCATCTTAATCCTAGTTCAAGCTGACTTAGTATCCAAGTAAAGAAATCCTATTTCTACTAGAGGTACAACTTTTGTAATTTTATCAACCCAGGGTTTAACCCTCTTATATAGGGGTGACTCAAGCTAACAGGCTTAAAGCCCAATAAAATAGGCTTTATCCAATAGTATTTTTTTTATTTTAAAAAACCCAATTTTAACCAATAAATAAATAAAGCCCTATTTTATGAGGAAATAATTTGTTTTAGTAAAAAAAAACCCTCATCACAATAATTATTTTGGCAAAAATATTTTTTCTAAAATTAAAATTGATAAAATGTTATAAAATTTTAAATACAGAAAAATTAATAAATAATTTTTTATGTCAAGAAGTGAGAATAAAAATTAATAATTAAATAATAATAATTAACTTCATTAAATTTATCGTTTGAGATCTCAAATTATATTGAGTCAATTATGCGTCTATAAATACCTTGCTACGGGTCCATTGCAATACATGGTTTATATAGGAAAAAATATATCTATAAGGAGTTTTTCTCCATAGACATAGGTTGTCTAGACCGAACCATGTAAATTAATTAACACCCTTTCACTCTCTTTCTAATTAATGAGTCATTTACATTTTAATAGATTTTGACCTAGACTAAAACAAAAACACTTTAATTTTAGAAAATATAATACATACATATATTAAGTCACTTGTGGGGAATAACATGTTTTTTTTTTTTAATAATTTTTAGTATATTAAAACACAAATTTATGATATATATAATCAAATATAGAAAATCTAGTGACAATTTTTTTTTTTTTAATAATTAACACTGTGGAGGTGTCCGAGGACCAAGAAGAATAAGAGGCAAGGTGTCATGCACCAAACCATTTATAAAAGCACATTTGACCCGAGGAGTTGGTCTACCCGAGAAGAGGAATGGGGCTATAAGAGGGGATCGGGACAATGGGAGGAAGCTTCCTAAAAGAGTATACCTTCCCCCCACATTGAATACTCTGTAATAACCTTATTAGCTGCATTAATGAGAAAATGACCCCTGAATAGTGTTTTCACAGCTAACAACCCCTTCTACCATCTTCAGCAAAACCCTGATGGGACAAGTATCTAGAAAAGAACTATAAAGCGTACAGGTGGAGGGCTAGGATGTAATGTCCCATTCAGCAATGGGAAAATATATATATATATATATATATATATATATTCAAGGTTAGATTTTTTTTTTTTTTTGGGTTCCCACATGCCCCACCTAACCCCACTACCCACCACTCATCTCACAATACCACTACATCACTTGGCCGGCCATCCTTTCTTCTTATTTTCTTTTCTTTCTTTTCTTTCTCTCATACACTCCTCTACTCTCATATTCTCTCTACCCGGTACTACCACCACCACCATTTCCACCATCATTTTTCGGCAAGATCACCGGAAAATTCATTGAACCCATAAACACCTTCACAACCTTTTTTTGAGGTAAAAATTTCTCATCTTTTTGGTGAGTTTTGCACTTTTGCTTGAGGTTATATTTATTTAAGCTTTAATAATGATACCCATGTGATTTATGAGCATTGGAAGTGATATTTATGTATTTTTATGTATGGGTTTTGTATTGGTGAAATTATTTGATGAGTGGATATATATTTTGTGCTATTGATGACTACTTAAGGTTTATGTATGGTGGAAAAATTTTAGGGGTTTTAAGTTATAACATGTGATGGTTGGTGAATTTAATTTTTCCATTGCCATTGGGTTTATTTGGAATTAGTTGAAGTTCTAAATTTCTTGTCTTGGAGGATATTTTGATTTTGCTTTCATGGGTCTCTTAATGATGTAGTGTAAATTTTATGGAAGCTAGTCATAATGTTTGAGATTATATTAAATGGGTTAACTCTATAAATTGGAGTTTATGCCTTGTGAATCAATTTGTTGAGAAATTATGGAAGTGGAATATATTATTATTGATGAGGTTAAATACTAGGCTTGCCTAATTGAGTAATTATTTGGCAATTCCTAAATTGTGGCTAGATGCAATTTCAAGCTCTATACTTATTGTGATAGTTTTACTTGATATTGTTTAGGTTCTAGCTAATCTCCTTGGAGCTTGGAGAATTAGGATTTTGCGGTTGCGAGGTAAGTAGCTTTTTAATGGGATTTTTGAAAAATAAATATGTTGCATAAATGTTGTTTTTGGGTTAGACACGCTTTTGGAAACTACCTATGAAAATTATATTTTCCTAAAAACTATCGTGTCATAACTTCAATATATGTATGATTATATATGAAAATGCATCATATTTAGTATTGCATTTAGGGAAATGCATGAATTTGTTGATATGAACAAATAAGCATCTTTTTTTTAATCTTTGATAAGGAAATCTTGGATTTTATGGTATATAAGAAAATTTAAAAATGCTTATTTTGTCTTATTATGTGGGAAATTTATAGAAAATCTTTTTAATAAGAATGAAGTTGAAAACCTTATAAACTTTGTGGAAGTTAGATTATTTAAGGTTTTTCTAAAACTGCCTGGTTATAAACTATGTATTTGAAAAGAAATGTATACCTGTGAGTTTTATGTGGTTTTAACACCATGCCGTGTGTGATTTCCTAGTGATTACCCGATTTGGTTTCCATAGTCTTTGTGACAACGAAATCAAATCTAGGTAAGTGTTCTTTCACTTTGGATGACGCATTCTTCTCTACTGCCCATGGGGGGGAAGAGATTCCTTGATTGTGTATGGGTGAAGCTGCTGCCCATGGGACCAAGAGACCACATGCAAGAGAGGTCCTATTTGATGCGCTCTCTCTGCTGCCCATGGGAGGAGAGAAAAACCTTGAGGGTATGAGTAAGGCTGCTGTCCATGGGGCCAAGAGTCTGCATACCAAAGAGGACAATATCATGCCAGTTGTGAATGGGTGGATCGTCTGACCTGTCTATGTGGTAATGTGATATATTTGAGATAAATTACCGTATGTTAGATTTTATGGCTTTGGAATTATATTACTAGTGCTCATAGATTATAGTATATGGTTTCAAGATATTTACTTTGAGGAACTTGTATTTCATTATTAAATCATTCTTGTCATATTGTTATTATTGTAGATGAAACTTGCATTTCCCTCACTCCTATTAAATATGCTACTTACTGGGCTCTGTCTCATCCCATTATTTTATAACATTATCACAGTAGGCAACAGTCTTTTGAGACAGCTTTTTGGGTGGCTAATAGTAGTTAGACTAACTACTGATGGATGTTGAACTTTTGTAATTGGCATATTAGATGGTGTACATCTTAGAATAGGCTTGACTCATTCTTTTGTATATTAAAGTGATTGTGACATTATTCCCACTGATAGGACAAGCTGATGATATGTAATTAATTATTCAGACCTCTATTCTTTTGTGGCCAATGTTCCTTGTAACTATTGCTTAGAGCTCTGGCTTACTTTAAGAGTATATTCAATGGAATTATTATGATAATTCTTGATGTTGGTACTTGATATGATTTTTGTGGATTAAATTGTCAAAAAGGAAAAATCTACAAGTTCTTCGAGATGTCTTTTTCATGCTTTGTACCCTTTGGGGTTTAGGGTGTGACATAGGATGTCAAGAAGGAGGATATATAAAAGGAATGAAGCTCTACAGCAGAAAGGGGTTTTTTTCTTTTTTGAGAGAAAGAGAGAAAATATAATAGAGGTGAACAGTGTATAACTTGATAAAATCCTAAGCAAGATCTATATAAGAACTTTTCCTCGGAAGTGACCGAGGAGAACTTTCCTTACCCTCAACTACCTGATTTGTTTCTCTATACCTGAAAACTACTTCCTTAGGCTTAGCTTGCAACTAAACTGCAACTATTTTCCCACCTCTACATATAACAACTTTATTGTTTGGGCTTGGGTTGATGTACTAATCATTAATATTCTAAGTGTGCTTGAGCTGCTAAATCCAGTTCCTATAAAACATTGTGATTGGTATAAAATAAAACTCATGTAAAATGATGTAAGTCACTAAGTTGTCATTGCATATAAAAATTGGTGCTTTGCACCAAGTAAAATCGACCACCTTAACCAATTATGAAATTTTGGTGCGTATATATTCACAAGAATAAGAAGATTTTTGATGAATCCAATTTGTTTAAGTTATTACAAAAAATTTATTAAAAAAATACAATGCACGGGCCAGTGACTATAAGCGTAAAAGAACTTACGTGTGGGTTAACAAGTTTTAATTTGGGCCTAATGATTTCAGGACCGATAATGAGTTATTCTTCAAATGGGTCCAATTTTAAATCTTCAAGGCCACACTATGAGTCATTTTGAATGTGTGGAATTTTCAGGGGAAGAGATTTAAAAAATGGGCTTAGTCTAATTAAGCAGGCCCAGTTCAGTTTGTAAATCAAATCCAGTAGCCCCAATAACAACAACAGTCTTCCAGAAACCATAGGATTAATTTTACTCTAACATAATATAAGTGTATATGTATATAAAATTCCCTCCTGGAGATTTAAATCTCAGCTCTTATTCCTTACATCCTACAAACACTTATATTTATGGAATGATTATTGCGCCAAAGGTGTACGGTGGTCAAATCATAGTATTATTAGCTATTCTTTGATGGGATATATAAAATTTAGATTATTAATTTTCCTTTTATGGGAATTATAAAAATTTGATTGCTTAATTTATGATATCAATTTGAATGATGAAAATGAAATTTAAGCGTCTGATATTTGCAATGAAAAGAGCAACAAGAATGACTCAATAGCACTATTCAACATATGATGAATGGTCAATATGTGTCTCACACTTAATCCTATTTTCATTTTATTTTATTGTTTTTTTAATGACAAATAACCTTTCAAAACTCCATGCAGCTAGCACCACTCAAAACCTCATAGAAAGAATTTTGCTCGAAAACAGTTTATCCTCCACGCATGTTTGGACCAACACCTTGAATAAAGAGTTTGGAAGAATGGAGCAAACGTTTTTGGCTCCTAGTCATGAGTAGATCGCACAAAGTGTCTCATATCAATTGTGAATGTGAAATTGACGCTGTTTGAAGTAAAAATTACTATTAAACAATTGTTTGAAATCTTTCAAGGTTTGGGCGGGGTCTGCTCTAAAACAATTGTTGTGCTATACGGGTCTCCTATGCTAATGTTTTTTTTTTTTTTTTAATGAGAAAGATGTGCATATGCTAATGTGAAGCACATATTAATTAATTAATGGTGAACTTAGATAAAAATCAGTAAAGGTTAGCATAACTATAGCATTACTCATAATTATGTTCAATGTGGCCACAAAAAGATGTTTTACTGTCCTTTGACAACACATCTTTGAACAAACAAAGGAGAAAGATGCTCTACTGTCCTTTGAAACAGGAAAATTTTCAAAAACTAGTATTTCTCTTATTCTCTATATATTTTACCAATGTTTCAGGCATATCAACCTGGCCACAAAAAAGAGAACCACGAATTTTTTACTTGTCATCACATATAAACATCAATCAACCCTTCTCTACATTTGATCAAAATTACGGAGAGAAGACACAGATTCAGCTCACAATATCAAAAAAAAAAAAAACCTTAATGTCATTCAACCATTTAATATCAAAACTTATATAAAAGATGACAGACACATTAAACAATACCTCAAGCATTGACTAAACTGTGTAGGGAACAACTCGTAACGGTCCCTCATGCCCGTCAAGTTGAACATTTTTGGTTGTTTGTGTAAATGGGTCGTACAACACCAACTGCCCTTTTGTATTTTCCATTAAAATCTGCCCACTCTTCCAAAACAGCAATGGCCTTTTCAAATCTGACGAGGGATCAATTGTAATAAGCTTAGTCCACGACTCCTCAACACCAAATTCTAGCAAAACCCATATATCAAAACCCAAATTATCCGACATACTAGAATAAATCACCATAGCAATCAACCCCTTCAACACCACGAGACTCCGCCACGAGCCAATAACGCTTTTATCAGGAAGCGGCGTCACGTTGAAGACCTCAGTGCTAAAGTCAAAGGCAACAATTCTATTATCGTCGTCATCGTCTTCATCAGCAGCCAACCAGAAAAAGAGCCCATTCATGTATGCAGTCATATGCCGATAGGGAAGAATACCAGAGATCATTTTTGGATCATGTTCGACCTGTCTCCATGAACCAGTGCTTAAGCTATACACTACCACTACCACTCCCACTCCCACTCCCTCCCCAATTCCCACTTCGCCAACACAATCACTATAAATCCTGACGATCTTGAAGTCATTGGATCTTGAGTCAAACCCGAATCCCACGAACTTGTCATTGAGCATGTAATGACCACGGGTCATGGGAGGGAGAACCTCGTGTTCTGTGGGGGTGGCGGCATTAAAGGGGTTCCAAAGGTAGATTTTGCTGCGTCTGTTATAGTCATAGAGACAGAGGAGACCATCACAGGAAGCAACTATGTTCAAATCGAGATATGGAGTTGGATATGGAGGATTCCAGTTGTGTCGAAGGACAGGACGAAGTGGGAGTTTAAGCGGGATTCGAAACCCACAGTCGAGTAGTGTGTCGTAGGAGAGGAAAGAGTATGTTTGCTTATCACAACGTGGTTGGATCGTGGATTTGACAAGGAGGAGTTGAGGATTAGGGTTTTGGGATTTGGTGGCGAGAATGGAGTGGTTGAAAATGTTTTCAGAGACGAAATCTAGGATTCCTATGAGAGCAAGCCAAGTTTTGGAGACACACCTGAATCGAATTAAGGTTTTGGGAAGCAAGCGTGAGAGTATATTTACCAACAATTCCTCAGGCAGATAAAAGGTTGACATTGTTGCTTTGGGGCTAGATAAGTAGGTAGATGAGATACAACGTTTTTTTTTTTTTTTTTGTTTAGTCGAAGGTAAGAAGATCTTGGAATGGTGAAACGGAATTAATAATGGAAAAGAAAATTGAGAGAATAAGAAACCTAATTTGTATAGATTTCTAAACTAAATAGACTTCAATTAATAAGTAAGAATAGATAAGATGGAAAGATTTTTTATATCTTTTATTTTTATTTGTATTAGAAGACCGAAGATGGAGTGTTGTTATTATAGTTAATAAAAATTCTTTGTTTTCCTTATCCCTCCATCTAAAGGCTTGGCAATTGTAAATAAATAGACTGTCGTTTTTAAAAAAATAAATAAATAAATAAAATATTATTATTTGTGGGTCTTAAATAGTACCTTTACATGATAGAAACAAAGAGATAAGATAATCACCTATCCTAAACTAATGCTCTATTTTGAAAATACAAAATTGAAGATAATTATTCAAAAACAATACCTATCAACTAATAATCCTAATTTGTACCAATTGTCCCCAATACGCACGTAACATTCTAGTTCTAGAAGAACGAAGTCGATGAGCTAAAAGTCGAAAATTTCCGTCCTGGTTCGTGGTCAATATCCTTGCTTTGGTTCTAGTTCTAGACGGAGTAGGTCCACGCGCTAAGATTAGGAAATTTCCTTCCTAGTTCGTGATATGATGTGCAATTGAGGAAAAATTGTACAGTAATTGCTCTATTTATAATTGTCTTTTACCTCTCTTTCTTTTCCACCAAAGAAGCATACACCATACAATACACTTCCTCTTATCTTCTTACGTCGCTTTACCTTCTATTCTCTTCAGTTTCCTTGTCTAATTTCTAGGCTTCACTGCTATTTTAGTTTACTTGTACTTTGTTTCTCAATTGGGTTTACAAATACTATATTGGACATAGAATATTTGAAGCAAAGTAATGGCAGGAGGAGTAGCTTTTGGGGCAGTATTTGGAGAGGGCTTTGCGGTGTTTCATTACACAGTTAAGGATGTGGGAAGCAAAGCCCTTATGTTTAAACAACCCTTTCTCAAAGGCCTCGAATCCCAGCTAGGTGGGTTGGCACCAACGGTCAATGATATAAATCAATTAAGCGAACAACTTGATTTCCCACAAGTGGAAACAAAGAGCTTGATCGAATAGATGAAAAAGGGCAAGAAGCTGGTTCACAAGTGGATTCAGTCCGGAAGACAACCCTTGAAAACCGGCTTGCAATGGGAGAAGGCCCATAAGCTTAGCCTCTAGGTCACCTTCTCTGAGATCCGACCACAAAGTCACAACTCATTTGATTCTATGCAAGGGAAGGATGCCCAAGAGCTTAGCCTCTAGGTCACCCCCTCCGAGATCCGACCACAAAATCACAATTCATTTAATCCTATATATACTCAATAAGCTATGTTCAATTACTCAATGTGGTGGTTGGTTCTGATACTAAATATTATACATCCATAGTTACAACTCACCCTTAAAAACCAACTTGTAAGAGAATGATGCTCAAATCGTAGAATATGGGACACGAGGTATATGTAAAGTCCAATCTTGGAAATGCAGTTCTTGATTTCCAAGATTTTGGTCACTTCAAGAACTGCATTTCCAAGATTTGACGTTGCTGGAAGTACTTCAATCTTGATTTCCAAGCAATATTTGGCTTTGCCAGATTTCCATGTTTAAATGTTGTGTGCCATTTTGTGTGCCACATGGCAGAGGAATATTTATTTTGTGTGCCTAATGGTGAAAGATTTGAACTCTATTCAGTAATTAATTATTGTTGGGCAAGATCCAATATCTTTTGATTTGTACATATTTACCCTTAAGATAAGAGGATCAAAAATCCTTTTCATGGAAAAAGATTTTCCACCATTTTTTTTTTTCCTTTTTAACTGATCCTAATCTTATTTACCCAAAACCTACTATTAACTATGCCACAAGCTAAAGGGATATATTGTTTAAAATGGGTTTAGCTTACCTCTAGTACTTTTCTAACTAGAATCTCATTTTGTTTTAATGAGCAACTGACATATTATCTATTAACTAAATAAAATGTGGAAATTAAAACATACTACCACTTGTTATTGTGTATTTAAAATAAAATGAGACATCTAATTAAAAAAATACTAGAAGTAAATCAAACCCATTTAAAATAATATCATATCTTTCACTTTATTAGTACCTAATCAATGCATGCTTGACTTCTGGTCTAACAGATGGCCAACTGATGAGTTAATAAGTTATTGTTGGTACCAATCAAGTGAAGGTTCCTTCCACCAACCCAAGGCTCCCCCAAAGTAAAAAAAAAACAAAAAAGATCAGTTCCTTGACATCTATCTTTCATTGACGCAGCATAAAATGGAGGTGGTGCGGGGTTGACCACTTGATCTTAATTCTCGTGGAACACAAAAATGACCCATATGATGAAGAAGATGGGCTTTTGCCCTTTCTTTTTAAAATATCCAGCAAAATGTCCTATATCTGAAACTAATTAAGGAAATGTCACTGTTTTGAAACTCGATTTTTAGAAAATTGAGTTTCAAATGTATAACTCGATTTTTAGAACATCGAGTTATAACGAACGTGGACTTAGAAATTTTTTTTTTTTTTTTGGAACTTGAGTTCCATGAACTCCAATTCCATGTAAAGTACTCGAGTTCCACTTGAATTTTTTCAAGGAACTCGAGTTCCATGAACTCGAGTACTTCACATGAAACTCGAGTTCTGTGAACTTGACGAAACTCAAGTTCCAAAATATATATATATATATATATATATTTCAGTTCGCTATAATTTGATTGTCCAAAAATCGAGTTTTAAATTGAAACTCAATTCTTAGAAAATCGAGTTTCAAAACAGGGGCATTTCCCTAAATAATTTCAGATATGGGGCAAAAAAGGTCAGTTCCTTGACTTCTATCTTTCATTGACGCAACATAAAATGGAGGTGGTGTGGGGTTGACCACTTGATCTTAATTCTCGTGGAACACAAAAATGACCCATATGATGGAGAAAATGGGCTTTTGCCCTTTCTTTTTAAAATATTCAGCAAAATGCCCTATATTTGAAACTAATTAAGGAAATGCCCTTGTTTTGAAACTCGATTTTCTTTTGAAACTCGATTTTTAGAAAATCGAGTTTCAAATGTATAACTCGATTTTTGGAATATTGAGTTATAGCGAACGTGGACTTAGAAATTTTTTTTCTTTTTTTTTGGAACTCGAGTTCCATGAACTCTAATTCCATGTAAAGTACTCAAGTTTCACTTGAATTTTTTCAAGGAACTCGAGTACTTCACATGGAACTCGAGTTCCGTGAACTTGACGGAACTCGAGTTCCAAAAAAAAAAAAAAAATTTATTTTTCAGTTCGCTATAACTCGATTGTCCAAAAATCGAGTTTTAAATTGAAACTCAATTTTGAGAAAATCGAGTTTCAAAACAGGGATATTTCCCTAAATAGTTTCAGATATGGGCATTTTGTTGGATATTTAAAAAAAAAAAAAGGGCAAAAGCCCATTTTCATCCCATATGATTAATCAACACTATTGTGAACACGATAATTCTCATACTTAATTTCATAATTTGTTAATTTGTGTGATTATGAATGATTAAAAAAACTTGTGGATTGCACAAGTTCATAGTGGACAAAAAAATCAGCGCACAAATCAACAAATTGTGAATTTGAATATTCGATTGAAACGTCTCTCAGGATTATTTGTAATCAAGTGGGGAGCCCAAGTCAGGAAAAGACCGATAATAACTGAGCATATAACTGCTCAGTTATTATCAGTTTATTCTTAAGCAACAATAAACCGATAATAACTGAGCATATAAACCAATATTCGAAATGCCCAGTAAAAAAAAAAAAATTACTGTATATAAAAAAATTTACCGCATTTGTAACAAATCAAAGATACCCATTACTGGAAATCTAAAACGTAAAGTTAGAAAATGAAGTATCTGTTTACAAACTTCTTCCCAGTATGTATGTGAAATTTGGTAAAGCAATCCCTACAAAACAAAAACAAAAATCTTAAAGCTCGTCTCATTATCTATATTTCTCACTATGTGTTTATCTTGCTTAATGTCTTGCACCCTTGAAATTATAATGGCGCCCTTTTTGGAGTCACATATTTATTTGTGATTAAAACCCCCACCTCTCTACTACACAACACTACTATCTACCCATTAAAAAAAATGTATTACGTTCACAAGGTTTTTACAATAAATTCTAATTGGCAAATTGTTACAGGTTTTTAATTTGAATCCATCACTGAAATTACTTTCTTACCCATTAGTAACAACTTGTCATATAGAATTTGTTGTGAAAGTATTGTGAAAATACGATGAATATAACATTTCTCCAAAAAAAAAAAACCACAATTATCCAAACACACTTATCACCGCACCAGGTTATTGCTACCTCACTTAAAGCAAAAGAGCACTTGATATAAAAAATTATAAAAACTTGTTTTTTTTTTTAATTCTAAAAAAACCATTGAAACTTAGGGTCTGTTTGGATACCGTTTATTGCTGAAAACTGAAAACTAGAAATACTGTAACAAAATTATTTTTAAATATGTGAATAGTACTGTGGGACCCAATTTTAAAGTTGTTTTTACTAAAAAATACTTGTGGGTCCCATAAACAGTGTACGAGACCCACTGTGTGTAAAACGCAAACGCATGTTAAGCCATGTTTCAATTCTATCCAAACACTCACCTAGTGTGTTGAGAAGTACTGAAAAGCCCAATTATAATTATTAATATTTAAAGTCTCGCACCATCTCCTAGATAACCAAAATTCTACAATCTTGACAATTAACTATTGGGCCATTTGGGTTCTTTTTGTTAGAAATATCAATACCCAATCCCTAATGAAAATCATATATATATATATATATATATATAACTGAAGCCTTTAACTTTTTATTAACCTCTCCAAAACTTGTCATATCATTATCATTTTTTTAAACAAAATTATTTTTGTTTAGTCCAAAATTAATAAGGAGTGAAATTCTATCTCTCTAAGAAGTCCAACTTAAACTCAAACTCATCATTATTTTTTTTTTTTTTTAAACAATATAAAACCGAAGTCTTTAAGTTTTTATTGACCTCTCTGAAGCTTGCCACATCATTATCATTTTTTTTTTTTTTTTAATTTTTGTTTAGTCCAAACTTAACAAGGAGTGAAACTCTATCTCTCTAGCAAGTTCAACTTAAACTCAAACTCATTATTGTCAATTTCTTTAAACAAAATTATTTTTGTTTAGTCCAAACTTAATAAGGAGTGAAACTCTTTCTCTCTAACAAGTCCAACTTAAACTCAAATTCAAACGTTGATCATTTATCTTCAAATTTGCGAAATTAATCATAAACACTATAAAAGCAATGCAAACCCCAATAAATTTTTTTTTTAAATCCGAGTAGAGGTATGAGTTCTTCTTTTGTTATTTTCTTCTCCTCTACTTTGTTAAAAAAATATATATATATTTATGATTTTTCATGTATTTTTTAAAAAATAATTTTCATCTATGAACTATTAAACTCTCTTTCACTACAACAAAATGTATTTTTAGTGACGAAAAAATTCGTTATTAAAAGTCCAGTTTTTCGTCACTAAGGACCTTTAGTGACGAAATTGGACTTTTAGTGACGAAACTCATTTTGTCACTGTAACCCTGTCACTAAAAGTCCTGGTGACGAAAAATTTCGTCACTAAAAGTCCGATTTGATTTTTTTTTTTTTTTTTTAACTTTTAGTGACGAAAACGTTTAATCACTAAATGTTTTCGTCACTAAAAACACTATTCAGTGACAAAAATATTTCGTCACTAAAAACACTTTGGTTTACTAAATCATATTTAGTGACGAATAATTTCGTCACTAAAACTATGTTCGGGTACATATAGTGACGAAAAAATTCGTCACTAAAACTATTTTTAAGAAAATCTAGACACATATAGTAAGGAAAATTTTCGTCACTAAAACCATTTTTTACAAAATTTTGCTATATTTAGTGAGGAAATTTTCGTCACTAAAACAATTTTTTGTTGCTATATTTGTGAGGAAAAAATTTATCACTAAAACATATTTTTTTGTTTTTATTTTTTTCATGGCTTTGATATTAACCTGTAACCTGTCATTACATTATTAAAACCTTATATTTGAATAACACATTTATTTCAACAACACATTTATAAAAAAAGATCCATACATTCCACAAGTAAAAAATAAAACAAGTATCCAATTCAAACTCCTTCCATACAATAATTGTTTGCAATACATACAATAACTCTACTTAAACCCTATTTTAGAACTAACGGAAGATGTCCTCATATGTTTTCAAGTAATGCCAAAAGTAAATCCCCTAAAAGCCACCAGTAAGAAATCTGCACAAATATAAAAACAATACTTCCTTAAAATCGTAAAGTAAAAACATTAACTATGTTATAAGAAACATTTCTAACAATGTATTAAGATTAACCACACCAATAAATTAAAATCACAACTCCTAATGTATAAGTTGTAGAAAGCAAATAAAGTACTAACCAAAAAGTGTTTTACCCATTGTCAAGTCCACAACTACTCTTGCAAAATTAATAAATGCATTGACCCCTTCAATATATGGATGACTTAATCTGCCATCGGGTGTCTTACCCATTGTCATCCGACTTTTATTCATGTTTGACTACAATTACAAGATAAATGCTACTTTAGTAAAATAGGGACAACTCATGCATAATTTATTCTAACATCTAAGTCTATAAGCTACTTAGATAAAGTTCTATCCTATTCATGTTTACAAGTATAATGCTATTTAAAACCAATCACAAACATCACAACTATAATGCTTACAAGTATTTAAATCGAATAAAGGAACACAATTGCTACTAATCAACAAGTTTCATTCACATTTGCAAGAAATTAAAAACACTCCCAATATGAATTTAAACCACCTTATAACACCATGCAAGCCACCCGCTTACTCCAACACAACAATCCACCACAAAACCAATCACAAACATCACAACTATAATGCTTACAAGTATTGAAATCGAATAAAAGAACACAATTGCTACTAATCAACAAGTTTCATTTACATTTGCAAGAAATTAAAAACACTCCCAATATGAATTTAAACCACCTTATAACACCATGCAAGCCACCGCTTGCTCCAACACAACAACCCATCACAAAACCAATTTCTAACATCACAATTATATATAGAGTTTTATAAGTTTTTAACTAGAATATACTTACTTTGCTCAAGCTAAGTTTACAACTTTTAAAAAAAATTCAAAGTTAACTTGTGTTCTTCACCTTGTTCCTCACAATTTCTTCAGCCACAAAAGAGAAAGATAGCTGGAGATAAAAAAAAAAAAGATAACTTTTAGTGAACAGTTAAGAAGAATTAACTGTACAATTAAAATCATTAAACAAAAAAAGATATGCATAATTATAATCTCCTGCCCAACTGGCATCAGTTTGTGTATGGATAGACAATAATAATTTCAAGTTTGGCTACACTTATGGGAAGTCATAAGCAGCTTATTTGTTAATAGCTGGCTGAAACAAACTTAGCATTTACAGCATAGAATCTGATTCTTAAAAATTTAATAATAGAAAAATAACAAAAAGAAATGATAACACAAAAGAAAACTAATTTCAAAACTTTTTTCAACTTTATGATGTAAGGTAGCAGTTAAAAAAAAAATCTTAGGAAAAATATTAAAGCTTTTCTTCCTATTACAAATTCCGAACAGCCCCAGGCTACTAAAAATAAAGTTAGATTTAATGAGTTGCTTCTTTTAATAAAATGTCAGCATGCACTATCACAATCAAGAGCTTTGAAGTGTGGCTAATGTCTGGCCACCAGTTACAGGCTGTTGCTCAATCACAACAGCATAACCACTGTAAACCTATAAAATGCACTGAACAGTTTCTAATCACATGTTATCTACTTGGTACTAAAAGTAAGCAAATAATTAATGAATGAATTAATATTAATGAATGAATATTAATAAATATTAATGAATGAATCTAATTAATGAATGAATATTAATATTAATTAGATCACATGTAAAAATAAAAAATAAAAAAAAAAGGAAATCCAATTCATAAGATATTAATGAATGAATATTAATAAATATTAATATTAATGAATGAATCTAATTAATGAATGAATATTAATAAATAATTAATGAATGAATATTAATATTAATATTAATATTAATTAGATTTTGATGCATGCAATTCACATCAGTTGTTTCCATGCATGATTTTGAGGAGGACTACAAGCCATCACTCTCAAATTTACCACAAAGGTTATTTTCTACTCTCTAATCTCAACCTTAAATCTACAAAAAATGCTCAAAGCAAGGGATGCTTAGAATTTAGAACCACCGTAAGTCAGATTTTTCTTTCTAATACATCATTATATACACCCCATTAAAGGGGTAAAAAGCTTTGCCAAAATGACAAAGATAAAAGCATTCCTCCACAAGTAAATAATCTCATTTCACAGTTTGAGTCTGACGCTAGATCAATAAAATCATTCACAGTTCAATGATTACAAGGTTCAACAAATTCACTCATATGAAACAAGCTCTTCCCTGAAACACAAAAGCCCAGTACTACATGAACTACTTCCTCACACCCAAGTCCAGAACAGAGCTATGCATCCAATCAATTAAATTTCAATCTCCTACAAATCCAATCATACCAATACAAAATTTGATTAGATCAAGAGCACCACTTGTAAGCAATAATACATATGAACAAGATATTAGCAAACTATTAGGCATCGCTAATCGCTTAGACATAAATCTCAAAGCACTTCAATTGCTTTGCAGAGAAAAAAAATACACTCATATTTGCTGTTAAAAGCAAGAGAAGTACTTCTCCCATCAAATAAAAAATAGTATTTCTATAACTAGTGACTTAAATCACTCCCTCATACCATTCTTTCAGCCAAAGCAGCTAGTATTTATATAACTAGTGATCCATAAATCAAATACAACCCCATAAAAAATGAAAATTTTAGCTGAAAATTTTAGCTAATAATCACCACCCACCCCCCCCCCCCCCCCCCCCCCCCCCAATCTCTTAACTCTGCAGCATTAGAGTATATATTGTGTAGACAGCCAATCTTCTAATCTCCCACCTTCGCTTACCTCCTCTCTACTAAAATTACCAATAGCAAAAATAAAAATTTCAACCACGATACGAACTTTCTTTTATTTCCAAACATCAGAGACAAATACTTGTTACAAATTCACGACCACAACACAATACTGTACAAATATTGCACCCAACCAAATCCAATCAAGTGTAATACTTTAAGAGATATTGAATGAGAGTAGCAAATCACTGACTCACCTGTGAACCCAACACCAATCTGCTTAATTCCCTTGAACGCTTCTGGCAACAAAGGGAACAAATCTCTTCCTCCTCTCACACTATACTGCATTCACAATTACACACAACACCGCAAACTATCATTCACCAAATAATCAAAAGAGAAACCTAATACATGTATTCACACACAAAACATACATGCATAAACACAATCAAAACCAAAGATCTAATCAATTTAAAGCAAATATCATACTAATTAACATTTCCTATCTGGGTTTTTCAGATCATCAAAAAATGATGAAGTTTATAACATTTCCCTACACTTTCCCTCACACATTTTCCCGATAAACAAACAGAGAGAGAGAGAGAGAGAGAGAGAGAGAGAGAGAGGTACCTCGTCATGGCCAGCAAGGTTAACTTTCTCCTCGTTGAACACCTTAGTGTGTTTATCTTGCTTAATGTCATGCACCCCTGAAATTATAATGGCGCCCTTTCTGGAGTCACATATTTATTTGTGATTCAAACCCCCACCTCTCTACTACACAACACTACTATCTACCCATTAAAAAAAAATGTATTAGGTTCACAAGGTTTTTACAATAAATTCTAATTGGCAAATTATTACAGGTTTTTAATTTGAATCCATCACTGATATTACTTTTTTACTCATTAGTAACAACTTGTCATATAGAATTTATTGTGAAAGTATTGTGAAAATACGATGAATATAACATTTCTCCACAAAAAAAAAAAAAAAAAAAAAAAAAAAAAAAAACCACAATTATCCAAACACACTTATCACGGTTATTGCTACCTCACTTAAAGCAAAAGAGCACTTGATATAAAAAATTATAAAAACTTTTTTTTTTTAATTCTAAAAAAACCATTGAAATTTAGGGTCTGTTTGGATACCGTTTATTGCTGAAAACTGAAAACTGGAAACACTGTAATAAAATTATTTTTAAATATGTGAATAGTACTGTAGGACCCAATTTTAAAGTTGTTTTTACTAAAAAATACTTGTGGGTCCCATAAACAGTGCACGGGACCCACTATGTGTAAAACGCAAATGCATGTTAGCCGTGTTTCAATTCTATCCAAACACTCACCTAGTGTGTTGAGAAGTACTGAAAAGCCCAATTATAATTATTAATATTTAAAGTCTCAGACCATCTCCTAGATAACCAAAATTCTACAATCTTGACAATTAACTATTGGGCCATTTGGGTTCTTTTTGTTAGAGATATCTTCGTTAGCTGTGTTTCAATTCTATCCAAACACTCACCTAGTGTGTTGAGAAGTACTGAAAAGCCCAATTATAATTATTAATATTTAAAGTCTCGGACCATCTCCTAGATAACCAAAATTCTACAATCTTGACAATTAACTATTGGGCCATTTGGGTTCTTTTTGTTAGAGATATCTTCTTTCTTTTTTTTTTCTTTTTTTTTTTTTTTTTTTGCTAGGTAATTGTTTATGCAGGTGCAGGGGCTCAAACCCCCGAGCTAATGGTTTCATGGTAAACCGGGTACCACTTGGGCTACAAGGCCCGGTGGTTTTTTGTTAGAGATATCAATACCCAATCCTTAATGAAAATCATATATATACATACATACATACATACATACATATATATATATATATATAACTGAAACCTTTAACTTTTTATTAACCTCTCCAAAACTTATCACATCATTATCATTTTTTTTTTAAAAATTATTTTTGTTTAGTCCAAACTTAATAAGGAGTGAAATTCTATCTCTCTAAGAAGTCCAACTTAAACTCAAACTCATCATTATTTTTTTTTAAACAATATAAAACCGAAGTCTTTAAGTTTTTATTGACCTCTCTGAAGCTTCTCACATCATTATCATTTTTTTAAAACAAATTTTTTTTGTTTAGTCCAAACTTAACAAGGAGTGAAACTTTATCTCTAACAAGTTCAACTTAAACTCAAACTCATTATTGTCAATTTCTTTAAACAAAATTATTTTTGTTTAGTCCAAACTTAACAAGGAGTGAAACTCTATCTCTCTAACAAATCCAACTTAAACTCAAATTCAAACGTTGATAATTTATCTCCAAATTTGCGAAATTAATCATAAACACTATAAAAGCAGTGCAAACCCCAATAATTTTTTTTTTTAAAGCCGAGTAGAGGTATGAGCTCTTCTTTTGTTATTTTCTTCTCCTCTACTTTGTTAAAAATATATATATATATATATATATATATATTATGATTTTTCATGTATTTTTTTTTAAAAAAAAAATTCATCTATGAACTATTAAACTCTCTAATTTAGCTGTTTTTTACAAGATAAAAAAGTTTGCAATAATTGAAATTTAAGGTTGTTGCTACTGTATATGTCTTTGCTTCACCTCACGATAAGAAAGTATGTTAGTTTCTTGGGCAGAAAGCTTATATACAATATATTAGGAGGAGATATGACTTTCATTATTTCAATGTGAGCTCCTGCTTAACATTTTTTAGTGTATGCCACATGCTGATGAGGTTCGTTTAAAGTATAGGCCTCGTTAAAATTTAAAACTTATTGCTTTATGAGTTTGTGTACTTTTTTCTTTTTCTTATATTTCTTTTTTAAATAGTCATATATTTTTTGAATTGTTGTAATAACTTATTCTTTAATTATATATATTTTTCGGCATTTTGAAAGTTTTAACATCTGGATTTGTGTTAGTTTTTACAATATTTGAACATGTTTAGCAGATTTCAATGACTATACCATACATGGTTATCAAAATCCCAATCTAGATCATACGATCGTACAATTTTACGATTCCACCAATTCAAAACGATTCGGATCTTTCAAGGATCTTAGCAATCATTCAAGATCAGTAGGATCGTACGATTTTGACAATCCTAAACAACCTTGGTTTCTTATAATATTCTTTAACTTGACAGAAGGTTCAATTGGACCAAAATGAAAAATAAAATCCCAATAGACCAAGTTTTTCCACTCCAATGTAGAGAGAGTGTTAGTTGAACCCAAATAAAAAATATCCTAATAAAGTGTCACATTTTGAGATTTTTTGCCTCTTTAAATGATGCTTACAAATTGATGTAGTGATGTATGATAATTATATCAATGAATGTATAATTTATGTGATTATTTAACATACCAATGTGTATTTTTTATTTTTTTTATTTTTTCTTAAATAATGCAGGATCTTACAATCCACGATCCGATCCTACGATCCACGATCTCACCTACCTCCCACGATCCTACGTAGGATCCCGATTCTGACAACCTTGATACCATATATTATTCTTTTGAAGGTAATCAATTTTTCTTTTATGTTTCTCTATTGTGTAATCATATACATTTTGTTTTGTTTCAAAAATTTATGGGAAGTAAATCTTATGATTTTTTAATATTTTTGACCTTTCAGAAGTTTTAACATTTGAATTATTCTTTTGATGGTAACACATCTTTCTCTTATATTTCTCTATCGTGTAGTCACACACACACATACACACACACACATATATATATATATACATTATCTATAATTTGTAGGCTCTGAATCTTTTGATTCCATTCAATAATTGTAGCCATGAATTATTCTTTTGAATGTAACTCATTTTTCTCTCTTATATTTCTCTATTGTTTAGTCATATATATTTTGTTTTGTTTCAATAATTTCTAAGCCGTGATTCGTCTAATTTTTTAATATTTTTTAGCCTTTCAGAAGTTTTAATATTTGAATTTTTGAGTTTTTTTTTTTTTTACAGTATCTGAAACTGAACGGTTTTAGACCCCTTAAAACAACCAGATTGGTTAGCCTAGATTAATTAGCCAAGTTATTACTTAGTCAAATTAAGCAATTCTAGGTTAAAACAATTAAATAATCATATCAAGCATATAAAGCAGCGGAATAATAAATAACACAAGATATGATCACCCAGGAAACCACACGGTAAAAACCTAGGGACGATTTGACCTAGCTATCCTCAAGGTAAACCTGAATCCACTATGCGAAAGAATCGAAGTTCATACAAAAGGACTACAAGCTCCCCGCTCGACTTCCTAATGCTACCCACCAGTAGAACTTACTGACACGACCACGTGCAAGCTCCGAATCCATGGACTCCTTCTTTCTTGGATTCTCCAATCAGCTACAAGCACCCACGCTTGATATTCTTTAAGTTTCAATGGTAGCAACCGAGTTGATCATCAAGATGTAGATAATATCTCTACCTTGAAAACCCTAAGTTTTGTGTAAAGGAAAGCTCCTCTAGATCTCACAAGAGATTTACACAAAACCGCAATGTATGAGCAACAATACAACTGGAGCAACTCTAAAAATGTGGCTAGGGTTTTTCTTTATATACCTAGGGTAAAAACAGAAAACCCAAAACGTTTAATGAGTTAGAGCTGAGCTGGAATATTCTGCAGAAAAACATTCTGCCTGAGATTCGATCGATCGAGCCTTTCCTTCGATTGATCGAGCCAGGCCGAAATGCACCAATGCATTTGCAGACACTCGATTCCAACTTTACATGAAAGACCCAACTTTGAGCAAGTCTAAACAAGACTAAATAACCTGTTTTGATCATGGTTTGCCAACAATACAAATTAGAGTTCTAAATACATAAAATCCTAAATCTTTAGAACCTAACAAACTCCCCCTTTGGCAATCCGTGACAAAACACAAACTTAAAAGCTCAAAGTTTACAATTAAAAAGCCATTTACAAAATAATGCTCATAAAATCAAAAATTCAATCCTAACTACTATCCATCAGTTGCAAGTGTAGATAGCAGCTCAATTGAATCAACCTGTATATTCCTGAAATACTCAATAAACGCATAAACGCATGTGTGACAGAAAATAGTATATAAACAGGTATAACATTCTTGTATGATTCACACAACACATAATAAAGAAATATATCAATGAATAACTCATATAATATAAATCAATAAACAGTGAATCCAAAGAAACAAGAATCAAATATAAAATCATTCAATCAATGTTACTCCCCCTAACATGAATATCCCAAAAAATGATATACAAAGTAAAGCGCCTAAATACAATCTACTCCACAATAAACAAAAATCTCCCTAACTACAAAAAATCTCCTCTACAAACTCTACTCCCCCATTTTGTGACGGAATGCCAAAGGGCAATCACAATCCATCATCAAAAGGAGGTGGTGAGGGTGAACGCAGACGCGCTAGATCAGCTCGCAAAGCTCGGATCTCATCAAAAAGGTCCACCAAAAGCTGACCATGAGCCGCCTGAACGATCATGACAGTCTCCAAAGTACGACGGATATCAGAGTTATCCGATGGAGGTGGAGGAACAGCAGCAGGAGCAGCAGCATCAGGATCAGGAACAGCCTCACCAGCAGGACCTATAGAAGAAGAGGAAGGAGGTGCGGACCCGGAAGGCTCAGACCTAGGGTGTTTAGAGCTAGCTCGAAGATGAGCAGCCCTCTGTCTAAGAAAAGACGCACCTAAGGGACCAATGACATGCACAGGCTCCGAGGAAGGGAAATCCTCTAAACCTAAATAAAGAAGAATCCTATGGATGAAAATAGGATGAACAAGTGCATGAGCAGAAGATGAACTGCTATACACTTCGTTCAAAGAACGAAGGAACAAGTGGGGAAAACTAATAGGAGCATCAGTGACTAGAGCATACAAAAATACACACTGCTCGAGAGGAATGGTGTGAAGATGAGAAATGGGCCAGATAGAGTGACAAGCTATCCTAAAGAAAAGATAGTGAAGCTCAGAAAGCTTAGCAGTAGTGATCCGAGGATCAGAACCCCACTGGATAGAAGACCCAGTGATGTAAGACATAACATCACTCAAAACAGGAGACTCATCATAGGGATAGACAGGGTGCTGTACCAAAGGTACCCCTAGAGCATCAGCCACTATCTTGGGAGTAATAGAGTACTTTACGCCTCGTATCCAACTCTTGACTAAAGTGTTGGAATCATAGATGCGGATAGAGATATTCAAGTAGAACTCTCTAATCAAGGTAGCAGGTGGAGGAGGATCAGAAATATCCACCAAAGGTAACCAGCCCCGACGCTCTAAATTTGCCCTAATGGCAGGATCAAGCTCATCTAAAAAGACAGAACGCTCAGACCAAATTTTCCTCTTAAGGTTCAACTTATCATAAATCTCTTGAGTTTTCTCACTTGGAAATTTCTCACGGTCAAAGGGAGGAGGGGATGGGGAAGAGGCGGTGACAGACCTACGAGCTCTAGTTTTCCTAGGCATGATGCTAAGGAAAGGACAGAGACACAGAGAAAACCAAAAAAATAAAAACCAAGGGCATACTGCAAGTCAGCACAAAAAAAATATAGAGCAAAAATCTATATGATGCATGAACAATTAAAATGACATGATGCATGTACTAATGCAGTAAACAAAGTTCAAAATTAAGTTCAATTGCGCAAAATTGGCTTAAGTATAGAGTTTCTAACAAAAACCCCAAAAATTTGAAAACCACTTGAAAAATTTTGAAGTACATGGAGAAATTAAGCCTTACAAAACATTACACATAGATTATAATGCCCAATTACATCCAATCAACAAGCCAATTTCATCAATTACAACTCAATTTAACAAAATCCCCAAATCGGAACTAGAACATAAACCCTAGAAATTCAATTTCTCACAAAAACCAAAATTGATCAAATTAAACTATGACAATCAAGCTTATAACATGTCCCCATCAAAACCCATTGATCAATTGCACAAGAATTTGCTCGAAACATAAAAAATCCCAAAATAGATAGGTCCGAAAATTTTGAGTGAAAATGCATGAAAAATGCATGAAAAATGCAAATAAACTCAAAAAGGAAGGGAAAAAGAGACTTACCGGCTTGAAGAAAGAGAATTCTTGCAAAAAATTTGGAGGAAAACGACAAAAAATCGCTGTAGATCCGTGCCAACTCGGAGAGAGAAAGAAAAGTTTGAAAACTTTTGAAAAAAGGTAGTTGAATTAGTCCAAGAAGCTGTTTTTAAAAAAGCTGATTCACAATTTTCGATTGATCGAAAATTACTTTCGATCGATCGAATCACTCCGAAATTTTATAAAAGAATTTTTAAAATTTTCGATTGATCGAAAAACAGACTGGATCGATCGAATCAGACAGCGGATCACAGTATTTTTTAGAAAAATTCTAGTTTTGAAAACCTCAACCAATTTTTGAAAAACAACTCCTCAAAGCATTGAAATCAATGAACCACAATGCATGAGTATGAGATGAAATGGAATGATTTTTCAAAAACCCAAATTTGTAATCCCAGTTTCTCCAAAGAAAGTTTCAGCCAATTCTTCTTTCAATTTCTCAGCCAAATTAATGTTTTGCATAAATTTCAAGATATTTTCAAACTTGGTTGGTCAGACCACAAACACACACAATAACATGTACAGTGTTTAACAAAGAGTAACTCGTGTAGTGTGTGCAAACTAGCAAAAGCTTGAGAAACATGTGAGGTGATATGTGAATAGCAATCAATCACAAAGTCTACAAAATTCATCACATAGAATTTAAAAGAGACTATCACCTAAAGAGTTACATCATATAACTCCCACATCTCCTAGAACATAAGCTTGCATTCATGTAAGTTTCTTGTTTTTAGCCTCTTAATTTTGTGAATTTGGCATCCAGCCTAATAGTACACACCAGTTTTAATTAAGTGAATTAGCAACAAGCCTAATAGTACACACAAATTTTAAGTATTAAGCAATTAAACCGAGGCTACACCTTATGTTCTTTTTGTGCATGTGCTACACTTTCTCGAGCACAAAATCTTATGATATGCACTAAGGTGTTCATGATTGGCTAATGAACAGTGGTGAGATGGTTATTTATGCCTTTCTCAAAAGAATCTAGTCCGGCAGTCAAATAACATGTGGCTTCAAGATTAAGACAAAGTGATAAACACCATAAACATCTTTCCCACACAACATGCACTACAAAGTTTCAACTAGTAAAGTGCAATAAATAAGCTCATCAAAGCTAAACAAGGTACATAAAGACATGTTATGTGTAAGCAAATTGACCAACCTTGTTTTCAAAGACCAAGAAAAATAGTGCCAAACACAATTTGCTTTTCCCTTTTTTTTTTTTTTTTTAAGAGAAAACAAATAAATCCTAGAATGTAATGCAATGCAAGTCCTAGAAAAAACCAAAACACAAAAACCAAATAACAATGGTCACAGAGGAATGAGCAATGAAGCACAAGGACCATGTCAAAAAGACTCAATTAGGACGAGTTTTTTGCATCCAAAACCTTTTAGATGCACCACGAGCATTGGAGTTCTTATTCACATTCGAGTGATTTCCAACTCCAGGATTGGAATAAAGGTTCAAAGCCTTTACCAATTCACCAATAAGTGCCATAGGATCTTGTGCTTGAGGCATAGGCACCTTTGGTTTGTTTGCTCTCTTAGCAGCTTGAAGCTTGTAACATTTAGGACAAATGTGTCCAGACTTTCCACAATAATGACAAACCCAAGCAGGTTTACCATCCATCTTGTCCTTAGAAATAATAGAATCTTTAGGTTTAGACTCTCTCACATCAACCCTAATCTTCCTAGGAGGTGAAACTTCTACAGGTTTGACAACGTCACTCACAGGGGGTTTGACAGTTTCACTCACAACCTCACTCACGGAAGGTTCAGAAGAAGAAGAAGGAGGAACAAACTTTGTGGAATGTGGTGAAGAATCAAAGATGCTTTCAACATATCCTAACCCAGATTTGTCAGAAGGATACTTTTGAACATTCAGCATGTGATCAAGTTTAGAACTAGCAGATCTAGCAACAGATAAATCATGTTCCAAAGTTTTAACTTTATCAAGCAAAAGCATGTTCTCAGATTTAACATTGTTCAAAAGATCATTAGCATCAAACAGTTTAACAAGCAAATTTTTCTTTTCAAGCTCAAGAGTTTCAATTTTCTTCAGGCCAAGTTCAACATTCATAGCATCCTTTGCAGCAATTTTGCAAAGTTTATTGTAGGCCTCTTGAAGATCTGCATCCTTAGAGAGTTCCTCATCAGAAAGGTTCTCTTCAACAGATACGCTTTCATTTACTACAGCTGTAGCAGTGAAAGCAATGAAGTTTCCATCCTCATCACATCCGGACTCATCATCAGAAACCTCATTATCACTAAGGGTTACAGCCATAGCTTTACCCTTAGTCCTTAAGAATGTAGGACATTCAGATTTCACATGACCATACCCTTGACAGCCAAAACACTGAGGACCCAATAAATTATTTGAAGATTGACCAACTTTTTCTCTAGGTTTTTCAAAGTTATTCATTTTAGTGGGATCATTCTTCCTAAAATTTCTAGGTTCAGCAGTGTTTGTACCTCTTGCCTTTCTGTTTGTATTCCTAAGAAAGTTTTTAAAGTTTTGGGCAAGGTACGCAATCTCTGTAGCAGAGAGCTCATCATCAAATCTACCACCATCAACATCATCAACTGACTTAAGAGCCATTGATTTGGATTTGTTCACTTTGGGTAGGTCAGACTCATAGGACTGAAGAGATCCTACAAGTTCATCAACAGGGATGGAGTCCACATCCTTGCTTTCAGTAATGGCAATCACTTTGGGTCTAAAGTCTTCAGTTAAAGATCTAAGAATCTTCCTAACAATTTTAGGTTGATCATAGATTTCACCCAAATTAAAAGCAGAATTAACTATGTCATTCAATTTAGCATAGAATTCATCAAAAGTTTCATCCTCAGACATTCTAATGCTTTTAAATCTAGAAGTCAATTGCTGCAGTTTATTGATCTTAACTGCCTTTGTGCCTTCATGCACAGTTTGGAGGATTTTTCAAGCAGTATGAGCAACCTCAACATTTGAGATCCTCTTAAATTCCTCCATAGAAACAACATTGAAGATGGCATTCATAGCTTTGCTATTGAAGCCTGCTGCTTCTTTTTCAAAAGTTTGCCACCCACTCACAGGAGTAGTGGGCTTCTGCCATCCGTATTCAACGGAATTCCACACTCTCTCATCAATAGATTTCAGGAATGCTTTCATCCTTACTTTCCAATAAGCATAGTTGTTCCCATCAAAGTGAGGAGGAACAACAAGAGAATGTCCATGCTCCATGACAACAGGGGTCAAGGATCAGCTCAGAGATCAAAAAATCTCTTACAAGAGAGCTACCTGCTCTGATACCACTTGAACGGTTTTAGACCCCTTAAAACAACCAGATTGGTTAGTCTAAATTAATTAGCCAAGTTGTTACTTAGTCAAATTAAGCAATTCTAGGTTAAAACAATCAAATAATCATATCAAGCATATAAAGCAGCGGAATAATAAATAACACAAGATATGATCACCCAGGAAACCACACAGTAAAAACCTGGGGACGATTTGACCTAGCTATCCTCAAGGTAAACCTGAATCCACTATGCGAAAGAATCGAAGTTCATACAAAAGGACTACAAGCTCCCCGCTCGACTTCCTAATGCTACCCACCAGTAGAACTTACTGACACGACCACGTGCAAGCTCCGAATCCACGGACTCCTTCTTTCTTGGATTCTCCAATCAGCTACAAGCACCCACACTTGATATTCTTTAAGCTTCAATGGTAGCAACCGAGTTGATCATCAAGATGTAGATAATATCTCTACCTTGAAAACCCTAAGTTTTGTGTAAAGGAAAGCTCCTCTAGATCTCACAAGAGATTTACACAAAACCGCAATGTATGAGCAACAATACAACTGGAGCAACTCTAAAACGTGGCTAGGGTTTTTCTTTATATACCTAGGGTAAAAACAGAAAACCCAAAACGTTTAATGAGTTAGGGCTGAGCTGGAATATTCTACAGAAAAACATTCTGCCCGAGATTCGATCGATCGAGCCTTTCCTTCGATCGATCAAGCCAAGCCGAAATGCACCAATGCATCTGCAGCCACTCGATTCCAACTTTACATGAAAGACCCAACTTTGAGCAAGTCTAAACAAGACTAAATAACCTGTTTTGATCATGGTTTGCCAACAATACAAATTAGAGTTCTAAATACATAAAATCCTAAATCTTTAGAACCTAACAGAAACTGTCTAACAAATTTTTTATAAGCCATTGCACGTTCAAGCAATGGCTTCTTCATTAAATTGTAACACAAATTGAAGTCATACAAGAGCAAATCATGCAATGATATAGTTTCTTGATCAATTTTAGATTTTATAAAGTTATTTTAGTCTACCTCACAAATAGGTAAGTTCTCATGCATAGCACGAGTTAGCGACTAGTATACTATATAATAAAAGTTAGGTTTAGAAAGTCGTGGCTGCGCCAAGTGACTTCATTAAATTGCAGAAATTTTTTAAAATTTTAAGAAAAGATAGATATAATTTTTCTTCCCCTATAATTTCTAAGTTGATAAAAATCTTAATTTGATTACAATTCAATTTCTTCATCTAATCCTTTATTAAAAAATATTAATTAAAAAAAAGTAAATAAGATAGAATTAGTCTATTGTGTATCAAACTATCAACCTATGTTTGAGTTTTCTTTTTATTTTTTTTATTTTAAATAAGAACAAATATACATTGTGTATCACAAAACGTAAAAGCAATAAGATAAAATAAAAAACAAAAAACAAAACAAAAGACAAAAAGAAGTAAATAAGATAGAATTAGCCTATTGTGTATCAAACTATCAACCTACATTCGAATTTTCTTTTTCTTTTTTTCTTTTTTTAGATAAAAACAACGGTATATTTGTTTTTATCATTTTCTTTGAATAAAATAATAATAAGTGTTTTAACAAAATATGATACCTACGTTTTGTTCATATCAACTTCTTCTTTGTTTATTTGGATAAAATAACAAAACATGCATAACTTCCTCATAATTGAAAATTCTCTATATATACCGTTTTTTATATATTTCTATGCACAAATTCTTCTTCTTTTTATGGCTTCTTTTTTGTGTTATATATATATATATATATATAGAAACACTACTTATTGTTCTAACCAATTTTTTTTCTCTCCTCCATTACCAATAATTCTTCTTCTTTTATAATTTCTATATGTTGATTAGAAATCTAACTCTCTTTTTGTTTTTTGTTTTTTGTTTTTTCTTATAACTTAGGCCATTCGACATTTGTGAAATCCATAGTAGAATGCTCTATCAAACATACCATCCACATTATTACAAGTAGGTATTACTCTTTAAAAGCAATTTTAAATCCATTATATAGGGTTTCATATTTATTTATGGATTGTATTTGTGTTATGTTTATATGTACATTATTAGATTAAATTAATTTTCTTGAATAGTAAAACTGTTATGTTACTATTTCCCATTTTTTATTTCTGTTATTAGTAATATTATATGTGTGTAGAAGTGATTGTCTAACATCATGAGAATGTAAAATTTCACTGTAATTTTATTATTACTTTTTTGGTTTTTACATATGTTAGTATTCATACCTATATTTAGCACCCACAAGACATTTGAAAAAAAAAAAAAAAAATCTAATACATAGCATGTTATGAATATCAACAACACATTCCTTCACAAGGTTGCTATAACCTAGTAATATTAAATCTACATCATGAAAAGAATCCACACCTCAATATGATCTTGCATTTTTCCTTGAACTAATAATTTAAAAAAAAAAATTTATCTATATTTTTTTTCTTCCTTAGGACTCCTTTAATATTAAAATTTCACAACTTTCCACTCATCTTTAAGGAGATCCCGTTTAGATAAAAGAGGCCATTAGTATATCAAAACGTAAGTCTAAATAAATGTTTGAAAAAAATACCATGTAGGCTATGCACACAATTTAGATGTAACTACAATTTCCATATAAGACAATCAATAAGTTAGAAGAGAATATGTTTTTTTCTCTTATATAAATATGCTGTGTGATTGCTTAAGACCTTTAATAACAATACTTAATATAAAATTTATATGATCTAGACTCAAGAATTATTAATTTATTATTTCTCAATAAAATGATTATAAAAGTTTATAACCAAAACCGTGCAACACATAGGAATAATACTAGTCTAAATGTATTATATAACTCTAGGCTATTTAGATTCATTATATCAAATCTTATTTGGAGTATAAGTATTTATATTCTTATTTGGAGTGCAAGCAAAATAATCATAATCCTACTTCTAATTCAAGTACTATAATTGTGGTTTATTTAGGATTTAACTTATTATAAACACCCTTCAATGGAAATGGCCACCCAACCCCTAATGGCAGCAGGTTGCCAACCTTTTTTTTTTTTTTAAGAAAAAAAAAAAAACTAAGTTCTCTCTGCGGTCTCTAAGCAAAAGTAACAACAAAGAAACAAGGCTAAAAAGAATAGTCAAAGGAATTCCAACAAAACATCAAAAAACAACTGGGATAGACCAGTTTTTATAGTGTGGGGACCATAAACAGTGCTCAAGACTAGTATCAGCAATATAAGGATTAGGATATATTTACAAGGGTGCCATCTTCGTATGTAAACGGAAGCAGTAACAAAAATACAACCAGGAACACAGCACCAAACTAGTTCTAACTTTTTCTGTTTTTATTTTTTATTTATTTAATTTTATTTATTTAAATTTTTTTTTTTTATTATAGGTAAACAAGTTCTAACTTCTAACAAGCACTTTAATATTTTACAAAAGTATAATGCTTGAATCAAAGTATAATATCACCATGTTGACGACCATAACACTCCTCACACACCTGTTGAACCAAAGATGCAGGGTAAGAAGTGATCATCTTGAAAAAAAAAATAATGCCCATGTCCAATGATAGCAAGTGTTGGGGAAAAAAAAAACATTATGATGCTTGTTTAAGGTAAATGGAAATGAAAATTCTCAAAAAAGATGTTTTCCACTCCAAAGATGTAGCAGTATATAAACAGTTTTTTCAGGTTTTGTAGGCAGCATTGAGAGTATATTTGCCACCATTTCCTCTAGCAATAGCTTGACATTATTGCTCCTTGTAGTTCTGCTATGCTCTACTGACTCTCTGCTTTGCTTAATTTTTTTATGAAAGTAAAGATATTATTGACAGAGCCAAGCCAAGCCCGAAGGAAGCTTTCCAAATCAAAAGAACCTACAAAATTACAAATGCAAGGACCAACTGGGCAGCATATGAGCAGCATTGTTATTGTTTTGCCTCTCTGACAACCTAGTTGAATGAACAATTACCAACCTGCTCAGCTAGGATAGGAAGGAAAACTCCAAATCCGTGTATTCTTGATCCTCCACGGCACTCCAGAGCTTCATTTAGCACTGCTTTATGTTAAATTTTCACACTTGTAGCCGGAGCAAGTGACTAGACCCTCAAATACTTCTAATGTGGAACCTGAAGTTGGTCTCTATGAAAGGCGTACCCAGAAAGATTGGGATAGCATCATTGCACTGAAAGTAGTTGTTGAACCACATAACCCATCATTCATTTGTCTCTTTTTTTTTCTTTTTCTTTTTTTTTTTTTGATTTCCTTATAAAAGCCATAAATGTCTTCCCTTAGCTCCACTACACTAATCAGAACTTAAGTGGTACAAGATCATAGCAATCCACAGCCATTTCCAGCACATACTTTTTGACAACATCCAATGGCTCATAGAAAAATGGAGATGGGTCTGGTCCTAGTCTTGGTGACTATGCTCTGGGCAGGAGCTATGGCTCAGTCAAGTTGTACATATGCGATCATCAGTATGTCACCGTGCCTTAACCCCATCTTCAGGATGCTGCTCACACCTATTAAAATTCTCATTTTAACTTTTTATCCAAGTAATTTGCCCATCAAAAACTGCTTTTATAGTCTTGTGGATGGATGCAAGATTCTCCCTTTTGGAGAAACAGTATGTTACAGAATCTATGGTGATCGTCGTACTCAACATCATTTTCATCTCTGCTAACTTACTTCCTGTATTCAGCAGCTGCTTCACCGGCCGACTCTCCCTCGGGATCACCAGAATCTTCAAATACAGTTCCTTCAGGTACAAACTGCTTCATCATTTGTTCAATTGCATGCAAAATTATCATGATCAATCAAATTTTGACTTATGCAGACCACATTCTGGGTTTAAGAAGTTCGGTCCTTTCAATGAACCTTAAGAAATAATTGGCACAAAACAAGTTTTATTTATCTTTTACTCATCAATGTAACATCAAAGAATTTATTTATCTACTTTTTTCGTTGCTGTTGATGTTTACTTGTGTAGGAAGTAGATCTAAAACTGTGCCATCAGCAAAAGGGAGTACGTCAACTGAAAGCTCCATCAAGTTTTCAATTTCTCATCTCTTCTTCCTTATATGTGCTGCAACAGTTGCTTCAACCTTCACAACATATTGATCTTCTCATTTGTTAGCCTGCTTTTCACAGCACAGCATTCCTACCTATTCTTGATATTACTGTATTCTCCATTTATTATACAAGTTTTCTTTGGTTGTGTGGTTCATGTATATTTATTTATTTCTTGCTATCTTCCTTTCTTAATAAAGACGATTTCTGGCTTATAAGTAATACAATGGACAATCCAACATATTACCATGAACTCATACAGTATCACCTTGAGATTAAACAATTATCAATTCAACAACGAGATGATAAAACTAACCAAAATGAAAGGCAAAGATTCTTGAAGTTCTTCACTGAGAAGATTAACTTGGCAAATCTTTTGGTACTAAAGCGTGCATTACCACATGAAAAACCAAATTTATATACTTATCAAAGTTCATTATTTCCCACTCTAGTCGGAATTCTGAACATTTTCCATATATCAAAATGATTAACAGCTGAGACAAACCTCTAAAACACTGAAGTATAACAAACTAAAATCAAAATCGATAATGAATGACCCTGTATATGCTGCAAATGCATCCCTATTATTGTTCAATGTTGCCTACCAACATAAGTTGTTTTCGTCATCACACATATTCCATCATCACATATATGCAAAAGGTAAAAATAATTGATTAGCTACTAGTACGAACAAGAAGCTGCTTTCTCTAAACACAGTGCAAAACAGACAAAAGAGTGGGACCAGCACCCTGGCCAAGGAGCTCACCCCCTTGATTAGTTAGGAAATGAAACATCCCCAGCTTCTTTGCCAACCAGAAATAAATGTACTTCCCAATTTCGTCACAAAAGACTACTCATCATTGGTGAAAGACTTCCATAAACACAAAGGCTCCTTAGGAAGGCATACTGGCAAGACAACAAATGTCTTTTCCTTGATAAGTACAGAAAAGGTTTTCCTTTTTTTTTTTTTTTTTCCTCTGGTAAGTACCAGAGATTAAAAAAAAGATTCAAAGTGACAATTCATATAACAAGTAGAAAGTCAAAGAAGCTGCTGCAATTAAAGTAAACCTTGATATGGATAATTAGAGATAAATCGAACTACAATCCTACACATGGGATAATAATATAAGTAGGCCATCTGAGAACAAAAGTCCTGTGACATATCAGCAGCAAGAAGAGTTTTGATCCCCCACAGATGGGTCATTAAAGATTACAGTTGATTCCTTTCAAGTTTCACCTATGTTTAAGCAAGTACACACATATTTGCACTCATCTGATCTAAGATCATTTTTGGTCCAAGTTCGAACCAGTATGAAAGTCGTGTCAGGAATCATTGATCAGAATTCTAATGTGCTGGTTCAGGAAAAGTTGAACGGAAATCTTTTACCAGTTGTTTCCAAGTCAGTTTGAACTAAAATTTAACAACCAGTTATTAAGTGAAATGAGAAGGCCGGTTGTACTTGATACCGTGACAAAATTTCTTTTAAAACCAAAAATACATCTCGCCGGACCAGCAGGCAAAATTTCATACAACATGAGAAGACTTTTTTATAGCAGGTGTTAGATGTAAAATGGTAATAGTAGGAAGATTCAAAAGATCATATCATATCAATCACCCTTGCCTGCCTACCCCATTAACATCAAACATCTGTATAGAACCATTTGGCAACTATAGCTATGCTTTTTCTACTCAATGATCAAAGATGAATGCAGTCTTCCCAGTCAATCAGCTTATTAGTGTAAGGAACGGAATTCTATTTCGGACTGCTCAATTATATATTTTTTCCTTACAGTTCAAATTAATTTGAAACACAACTAATAATGCTGCAGATCATTTAGAGTTGAATTATCTTTTGCTTTGAGCCACACCAGATAACAAAAAGAAAGAGTAGGGAATATTTAAATATGCTTAGCTTTTTTCTTTTTTCTTTTTGATGATTCAACAACAGCCAGTGAAGGGAGGATTCAAACTCTTGCCTCAGATAAGATGACAACACCTTAAAATGAAGGGTCTATTCTAATAATACCTATTTTCCCATCCCCTTATAAGCTACGCATCAATATTCTCATAACCTCAACTAATGACTTATTCTCTGATTTTCACTCTTTGGTAGTGTTTTATCAAAGGTCCTGAAAATATCAGCTGACATAGTTTGGTGAAGTTCCCGGCTACTCAATTACAGATCTAAGTTGAGCTTGGCTTTGCTTCAAATTGGTTTGTTAAGAGCATATTGAAATATACTACTACCAAGCTGTACACAAGTTGTATGTGAAAAGTTTGTGATTTAACTTATCATCCCTAGTCTCTAATACGTGTATGAAATGAATTCCACAACATTGACAACCATAACCAAAGTAAACTCAGGGTGATTTAGGCTTAGCTAATGAGAACATAAACTAATCTGTTGAAACTTGCCAATGAGAAAATAAACTAATATGTTGAGGATCTATACCCAATCCCAAAATTTTGGGACTAAGGCTTTGTTCTTGTTATTGTTGTTGTTAGCACAGGAACTAGGATTGTGCTCAACCTTTTTCAATTGGCAAATAAGCTTGAATAAACTCTCATGAAGCCAAGCAGGAAAATCTTAAGATATTCTTTTTGCAAAAGTAATCAATCCATTCCAATACCAGAACTACTTTAAAAAAAAAAAATAAATAAAAAAAAAAACAGAGTTGCATTGTGTACGAGGGTCAAAAAAGCACAGAAACATTACAAATATTCACGCAACTTATCTAAAAAATCGGTGCACATCAAGAATATGGTGACGGAACAAATTCTTTAAGTACACCCCACACCTCCCTCGCTGCAGTTTTACCTTGGTGTCACTTATTGTTGCTAATTTGTTCATTCAAAATGTACATTCGCATCAAATGTTAATAATACATTAAAAGAAATCAAAGCGGCAAACACAGATTTTAAAAACCCACTCAAGCAAAACAATACTCACCGAAATGATCTTTAGATTCCACTGCTTCAAAATTTTTGCTGACTTGGAATTGTCATCCTTAAAAGGCATAAAATACTTTTACAATACTTTTTTTCTTTGGACCCACCCTTGCGGAGTACACCATAAAGACACGATCTCACCCGCATCCATTGTCTAATGGATAAAACAGACGTCTTCTAAACCTTTAGTATAGGTTCAAATCTCATTGGACGCGACAGATTTCCATATATTTCTTTTCTACTAACTAGGAATTTTGAATGATTTAAACAAGAGACCCTTATACTAATTTATATATTTATTTTGATTATTTATTCTTAATAATAATTTTTTATTACTATAAAATTATTAATATAAAAAATATATAATAAAATAAAAGATTAGATTATAGAAATAATTATTTCTAAAAAATTAGAAAGTTATTTAAAGGAATTTCTTTATACCAGTTCCCAAAAGCGTTCCATTTGTTCTAGAATAACGTCAAATCGAGGGGAATTCCTAGTGGAAATCAAACCTAGGATGTTTGGTCTATAGCTCATTCTAAGCCTCCAACCACTAAGCTGCACCTTGACAGGCCGCTTTATAATTATTGTGTTTCTAATTTATATGTCAAGAAAAGAATAAATAATGGACAAAAAAGGGGATCAAGATCTATTTAATGAACCTTTTGTTATAGATTCATGCAAAATATTTTTACTAATTTGCGAAGCACGTCCAAGAGTATCAAATCCAAAGAATATGATGAGTGACAAAGGAACAAAACAAAAAGAATATGATAAAAGTCTCAAAGGAGCATAAACAATTTGTGGTGATGATAGCACACAACTTAATTAATTGATTAATCAATTTTAAATGGCATGATCTTGCGGATGGTGGAGGGTTCTCACTAGAAAACCCAGCTCATAAGAATTAAGAGAACGGCGGTGAAGAAGGTTACTTATTATTTACCACATGGTCCACATCATAATAAAACAATTATTTGCCTCTACACAGAGTTTTTATTTTTATTTTTTTGGGATCCCCACAACTTGTCACAACAATCACAATAATTAGTCTCAGAGATAAAATAGGAAATAGAAACACAGACAAGGAAGAACAACAAATTTTTTTAATAATGCCACTTGGAAAATCTCCAAAAAACCCAAACATAAGAGACTACTTCTAAAACTAAAGGTCCGTCTGAGAACAACTTATTTAACTAAAACTAAAAAAAATTTGCAAAAAGTGTGTTAAAGTATGCTTGAACCTTGAAAAAAAATTGAAAATGTGAGAAAATGCGGAAAGAAAAAATGAGGATTTAAAAAATTGTACATAAAAGTTAAAAACTAAAAGCTGGGCTTATAAGCTCATGCAAAACACATTTTAAATGTCTCCTCAACCAAACACTTTAAATCTTTTACGTTGTTGCATACCACAAAGTCATTCCCTATTTCCAATACACCTATCTAGAATATAATCTTCCTAAGGCCAAAGCCTACAGATCCAACACCTCCTTCCTAAGGTCATATTGCTGGAATATTTTGTTACTTAAAATATATATATATATTATGTTTAACCACAAATGTATAAAGAAACTAGGGCAATTCCAAAAACTAGCATTTCTAGTTACACTTTTACTAATGCTACAGCCATACCAGCCAGATCACAAAAAGTGAGCCATAAATTCTTTACTTGTCTTCTCATATATCAATCAGAATTTTTTTATTAAAAAAGAAAAGAAAAGAAAAGTAGAGAACTTCATTGAAAAACGAAGAAATAATACAGTGAACCAAGTCCAAAGCACACAGTTAGTGTAATATGGAACCAGCAAAATGCCTAAACTAAACTGCAATGAGAGTACAACAATCAAGAGAATCAAGGAGCTAATTAAAAGAAAAACACCTGCACCATTCGTCCATTCAAACAAAGCCTAGAAGAAAGAAAGCTTCAATTCACAAATTGATCTCTCATTCCCTTCAAATCCGTAGTTCTGTGTTTGTTGAACTTGCCCAACCAGCTAGTTACAAGCTCCACAACACCATTTGGCTATGAACCCCAAATTGTGAAACACCATGTTCTGTAGTTCCGTGTTTGGTAGAATAACATGTCTCCTTGTGAGTCCATCCCTAAAATAGATAACATGGTGAATGACAAGGCAGAAATTTTAGAAATTATTTGGCTCCTGTTTTGATAGGTAAAACAATGTGGTTCTATTACTAGGATGTACTTATTACTATGTACATGTCAATCAAAATGAATTATGCAAATAAGAAAAATGCAATCATCCAGTAAATATAGAAATAATACCAACAAGCAGAGTTACAAACTAAGCAATCAATGTCAAAGCTATAACAGGATTAAAACAAGTCAGATCTGTGACAGAATTTCGAGTCCAAAAAACGAAGCAATTTTTTTCCCTAATAGGAAACCTATGCAATGTTATAGCTTTGACAAACAGTATTGCCAAGCTATAATAGAATTACACTGTGTCAAAGCTATTGAGTAATAGCTTCAGAGCTATATAGCTTCGTGGTTTCAAATTAATAATATTTATAGCATGGCTTTGATATTACTCAGTGTCCCTCAATTTCAAAGCTATAACAGAATCTCAAGTCCAAAAAATCTATTCTTTGATTGCATATACAAATTCCCCTTCTACAAGAAAACAACTTTTCAATAAAAAAAGCACCAAAGCTGAGGTAATTCCAATTTTCAAACCCAAAAATGCAGAGCCAATTGTTTCTCAAATGTGCCTCAAACTTCCCTAAGAAACTCTCAAACACTCCACTTCCTCTTCACTTCTCCACTCTTAGTCTCACCCTTTCAAACTCTCTTGAGGATCTCAAGCTAGAGTCTTGCAGATAGCAGAGTTCCATTATGAGACTAAATTTCAGAGCCTTATAATTTCTTGCGCTAGCTCAGTGTCCACAAACACCACCAAAATAGCATTCCAAAGGAAATCCATGCAACTAGAACCTCTCAAAACCTCATAGATAAAAATGACACTAAAACATCCATTCTTGGTCAAACTTCAAAACAATTTTCATCCACACCTATTCGGATCTAGATTGAATACAGAGTTTGGAAGAGTTGAGCAAATATTTCTGGCTCCTAATCATGAGCAAATCTCACAAATGTAGGATTCCAATGATTGCTCTATAAGAACGCCACACAGGACTATGAAGTTAAAGCCTTGGCCCTCGCTAACTCACCATATTTAATCCACCTCCTCCATTAAAGATCACCTTCCAAACCAATGCCAATGCCACTTCCCCTATAAGACCTGATTAAAAATGGTCAACTTTTGAATCCCTAAAAAATGTCCACATTTGAGAAACTATAGACTATAACATAGAAAATAAGATGGAGCTCCACAATTAACTCTTAACAGTCACCAACAGTTCATAGATTTTTTCATAACCCAGCTTACACTGAACAAGCTTAAAACTGAGGACCTCAGTTGTAGCTGTCTAATAATGAAGAAAAAGATGATCAGTTGATTCTCCATAAGATTTGCACACGCAACACCAATCATAAACTTTAGTGTGCTGTTTCCTCAAATTGTCTATAGATAGAATTTAACACTTTGTAGCTGTCCTACCCATGTTGGAGCTCTAACACACCAAATAGATCTCCATGGGAAGCCGTTGTCACCCCCTTTTCTCAAAGCATAATAATAATTATTAACACTAAAACCATGGCTATTGAAAGAGACCAGACCAGATTATCATCTTCTCCCAGATTAACTTTAGTAGAATCTACATCATTCCAAAATTACTCAATGGACTCTAGCTCCCAATCTTCTTGAAAATATTGTAGTAAACCAAGCTAAATTTCAAGCTTCAGTTTCATGTCTCTTGCTCTTTTAAGACCTCACTCTCCCTTATTCTGAACAACATTTCACTTCGTAGTTCATTCTCATCTTGTAGATATGGGAAACAATAAATATACGTATATTCTGGTACCTTTTTTAAGGTAAGTGTGCTCTAGAAGTTGAGAAATATGTTAGAACATACAGCAAAACAGAAGGAAAAATCAGATAGAGAACTAAAAGAAGTTGGAGGCACACACTATAAAAAACAATCAAATGAATCATAAGCTCATTGAAAGTGATATATGATCAACATAAAATCTGAACCACAGTAATCCTTTCCCTTAACTTTTCTCATATTCAATTACAAAAAACAGTCAAAGTTCTTAATGGAAATTACAGTCCAAATTGTCCTACTCTGGATTGTTTTTAAAGCCAGTCACTATTGATAAGTGCAAAAGAACATAATTGACTTGTTATCATAATTGATATGGAGAAATCAATTTTACATGTCATGGTCTTGTGGATGAGGGAAGGTTCCTCACCAGAAAACCCAGCTCCCAAGAATCAAAGAAAGGAAACAAAGAAGGTAACTTATTACCTAGGATGCACATACACAGACATGGATATGGGTACGGGTACAATACAGTGACACAAGAAATTTTTGAAAAATTATAATATGATACGGCAAATAGGACACAGCTATGACACGGATACGACACAAGTAAGACACCTCAAATGAAGTGTTCATGCATCCTAGCTTATTACTTACCACTACATGATAAACAATTAAATTGCTTCAAATTCAGCAAAGAGTTCCTTTTTTAGGATTCCAACATCTTGTCTCAGTGAAAATGATTAATCTCAGAGAAAAAATAGATGGAAACACAGACAGGGAAAGAACAATGAAATGTTTTAATAATGCCACCAGGAAAAGCTCCAGAAAATCCAAACATAAGAGACAGTTTCTTGCACTACAAAGTCATTCGTTATTTCCTATACAGTTATCTAATATATAATCTTCCCCTGGCCAAAGCCTACAAATTCAACACCTTCTTACAGTGCTAAACCACTAACTGACATAGCATTGTAAAACCTATTATAATCTATGGTAGTGCTGGAATATTATGTAAACTATATGTCAAAACAGAATTATGTATAACCACACACTTTTGAAGAAACTAAGGAAAATATGTTACTGTGCCTATCGAAGTTCCAAAAACTAGTAGCATTTCTCTATACATTTTTAACTAATGTTTCAGCCATATCACAAAAACAAAGAGACTCAAATTCTTCATTTGCCTTCTCATATATCAATCAGTCTTTCTCATTATGGGGATATGATTCAAAATCAAATTCAGCTCACAATATCAAATCCTTATGTCATTCCACCAAACTGATTTCAGCCTAGGAACATCCAATATGAAAATAAATGCCAACAAATACCAAAACTTTTTTATTTTTTTTTGATAAGTAAGAAGAAAGTATTATTAAAAAAGGAGTAGCAAGTAAAATACAAAGAGTTCACGGTAGTGAACAAAGAAATAAGAAACAGGAAGACACAAACAACCACTAAGCTATTCTAATAAACAAAAGAAAATCCATAAGAGTAGAACAATCCGAGAGACCCTAGCATCGAGACCAATCAAAGAGAGTCCATTGGCATAAATCTACTAACTGAACCACAGTTTTCCCATTATCCTCAAAAGAACGTTGATTCCATTTAGTCCAAATAGTCCACATTAAACAGCTTGGAACCAAATTCCAAATTTCAGAACTATGATTCCCAAGCCAATGGTGCCAACAAAAGAACAAGTCCATAATTGAACCTGGCATGACCCAATCACCCCGAACGCATACGTGTCCAGCTACCGGACAAAAAAGTAAAACAAATACCAAAACATGTATAAAAGAATAAGACACATTATACCATACCTCAAGGATTGACGTCAATATCTTCTTTCTGCGTATATGGAACAACCTGGAAGTAATTTGGAAACGAACCAAAATACTCTTCAATCCCATTAAGTTGAAGATTCTTCTCTATCTTTGTAAAAGGGTCATACAAAACCAGTTGATTGTAGCAATTCTCTATGAATAGCTCCCCATTCTTCCAGAACCCCAATGACCTTCTCCAAGTTGATGGGGTTGTTATTGTAAAAAGCTTATTCCATGACTCCTTAACGCCGAATTCAAGCAAAACCCATATATCAACAGAATGAGGCCATCTTTCATAACAACTCCTCTTCACCTTATGATCGTAAGTCATAACCAAAATAGCAACAAAGCTGTTCAACACCGTAAGTTTACTGGAATAAGTGTCAGCATTGCCGATCTCTGGTAATGGCGTAGTTTTGAAAATCTCGTCACTAAAGTCGAATGCAATAATTTTGTCACCAACCTCCTGCTTTGTCCACCAGAAAAAGACTCCATTCATGTAAGTTGTGGAGACCCATGGAAAACCATTCGTGTAAGTTGTGGAGACCCATTGAAAACCAAAAATGACAGGTCCGAGGTCGATCTGTCTCCACGAACCACTGCTTACCCTATAAACTTCCGCTTCGATTTCTTTCATAAAAATATCTTCCGATAATCCTTTCTCAAAAACGTTAAACACAGCATAGCTTTCCACAAGCCTGACAACCTTGAAGTCGTTGGATATAGGGTCGAATCCAAACCCAACACTTATGTTGACGTACCAGTTGGGACGAACGCACACAGGAGGAAGACGGCTGAGTACCGATGATGATGACGATGACGGCGACGATGACGTGGTGGGGTTCCATAGGTAGACACCTTGGCACCGTCTGTCGTAGAGACAGATAAGACCATGACAGGAAGCGACTATTTGATGGTGGAGAGGACTGGGGAAGTTAAGCTGGACCTGGACATGGAATAAACAGTCGAGGGTGTCATAAGAAAGGAAATTGCAGATAGTTTTTTGGTTGTTAAAGGCTTTCACGAGGAGGAAGGGAGGATTAGGGTTTTGCACGGTGTTGTTGGGGACGAGAATGGAGTGATTGAGGATGTTTTTGGACAGGAAGTCGGGGTTTCCAATGAGAGCAAGCCAGGTTTTAGAGACGCATCTGAAACGAATAAGGGTTTTAGGTGGGAGGCGTGAGAGTATATTTTCCACAATTGCCTCAGGCAAATAGCTTGTTGACATTGTTCGCAACATTGTTCGTGATCGATGTAGTTCTTCTGCTATAATACTAATATATAGTACTTAGGTGCAGGTTTTAGATTTTTATTTAGGTTTAAATACTATTTTCATCTCTATTTTTTCAGTCCATTTATATTTTGGTCTTTACTTTTTATTTTTATCATTTTTAGTCTTTATTCTGGAAAATGCATTTCAATATGGTCCCTACCGTTACTACAGTGACAGAATTTTCCTAAGTGGTAGACGGCAAAATAAAATATTGTTTTCTTTATTGCAACGTGTTAGTGCACTCTCTCCACCTCAGCTTCCCACCATAAACAGACCCACGCGAGCCTCACGTGACTTCCTCTCACGTGTGTAAAGCTCCTCTCTCACATAAAAGCTCCCAAATTAGTTGAAATCCCTAACCCCTAAATTAACGATCCCAACTCCTCTCTCACAGCATTGCCCAAACATCATCCTCACGATTTGAGCTCATGAAATCAAGCTCTGTATCAACTAGTAGAAGCTTAAAGAAAAGAGGCCCAACCACATGCTTTTGCTCTAAAAGACCTGTGCTAGTGGTATCGTGGACACCTGACAACCTTGACAGAAGGTTCTACAGGTGTCCAAATTTCTGGATAAGTGTATTTAATTGATGAGTTTTTGAGTAATGCATATTTAATTTATGGCTTTCAATGTAATGTGTTGAAGATGTAATGGGTTGAAAGTGATGCTCTATTTTGGGTTGAAACTAACTTCCAATTAAGTTTTCTGATTTGACTTGTTATAGTGACTCTATTGTAGGATTTTTCTAATGGCATGATAATGAAATCTATGAGTGTGGCAAGGTGCTGATCCTAAAGCAAAGGCAATGGATACTAACACTTAAAGTTCAGGTTGCAGGCTCAAGAAAAGAGAGAAGAGGTTGCTCATCTGTTTGGTGTTGTCTCTGGTGATAAGTGGGATGCTGCTCTATGTGATCCTATCTTTGGTTGGTTAGATAGGCGAGGTGAACATGGTTAGATAGGTGGGTAGGAATTAGTGTTGGGATTTAGTAGAAAATGCCAAAATTTTGAGGGTCCTTTTGTAGGTTTTGGCAGTTTGGTAGGAAGTGGTATGTGTTGGGAAGTGATCTACTCTGTTTTGGCATGGTTTGGCATATGGTTGTATGTTTTGGCAGTATGTTTCCAATTAGCATTGGAATACCTTATTCTCTCTGTAATTTGAACTCCTTATCAATAGAACATCTATATAATATTTATGGCAGTGTGTCCAATTTCTGTTGATAATTGATGTGTTTTTAGGGTAATATTTATTAAGATAATATTGTGATGTTTATGTCTGCTGAGTATGCATTTTTTTACATGTAATGGTTGAAATTTTGGACCTAACATCACCAACATCACTTTCAAATTTTGGTTGGACCAACATCACTTTCAACATTAATTCACCACTTTGAAGTGTTGTTGTACCTGTTATGCATGCATTTATGACCTGTTATGGTTGAAAATGTGGACCTAACATCACAATAAAGTTCTATTGTACCAAATCATGAATTCATATACAACATACACCAAAACAGCCAATTAGTTCAGGCTTTACATATATGTACCAAAAAGTCATATTTCAGGCAGTAACATAAACAACAAAATATTGCCCTCAACATAAAGCACACAAAAAAAAGGTCATCATCAGTTTGATTATCTCCTAAAACCATGGACAGAGAACTGGCTCCCAGCAAACCTCACTACCTCCATATATCTTGCTACATTCCTAATTGCATTGAGTGTCTCAGACGTGCCTGCCCTCCTCCTCTTCTGCCTTTTCTACCTTGGATTGGGTTGGATATCAGTTGAGAGTGGAGGTGCACTTGTGAACACATTAACATTGGAGGTTGTTGGTGCACTATGTATACCAAATAACCATCATTGAGCAAGCCACATAGTAAGTAATCAACACACAGACCAAATTTACCTTCCTAGTAGTCCTTCTGACTTGGTTTGCATTCCCAGGTAGGGAAGAGTTCCCTCATACTTCTCCCTTGCAATTTCTCCTATTGTGCTCTAACTTCCCGCATGCCTTGCACTGCTTGGAAATGCCTATTCCTATGTTCTTTTTGTGATTTCTAGGTTCATCAGGCTCCAGAGCCCTCTTCTTCTTAGTCCTGCCAAGGGGTCTTCTTTTGATAGGAGGTTACACAGGTGGCAGACCATTGGGTATCCACATATTTTGGCCATTGATGGGATCTATAATGGACTCATAGTAAGCAATGTATGTAGTCCTCTTATAACAGAGATGGACATACTTTTTAGCATCTTCCCTGTTGAAAAAGATGCAAGAAACGGCATGGGCACATGGTATGCCAGTTATGTCCCACTTCCTACAGTTGCATTTGGATTCAGCCAAATCCACAGTGAAACTTTCCAGGCCATTCTTCACTTCAAAGTGGGTATGACCAGCCCAACATGCTAGCCACTTGCTGCAGTCCATCTTCTCCTTATACAGTCTCTTCCTTATCTTAGGACATAGCTCTGATTCTACCTTCATAATCATATCCCTGTGTGCTTGAAATCTAGTCATTAGATGCAGCCTAATGCACTTAAGTTGCAACCATATAAAGAGAAATGGGGAATTTATCACAAAGCACATTTATGCACAGTTAAAGCACATTTATGCACAGTTAAAGCACATTGAGTAATCACGAAGCATGTTTCAGCACATTAGAAATCACAAAGCACATTTCTGCACATTTATATAAAGTACATTTATAAATCACAAATTATGATCAAACTGTATAGATGGCCTACCATGGTTATTATAGATTTGCTCCTAAATTTAACTATCTAGTTGTTAAAGCTTTCACACATGTTGTTCAGGACTGTGTCACTCTGACTATCACTTTTGAACATATGCCTAGCCCAAATAGTTGTTGAGTGACTACAACCACTTATATGCATCTTTATCAACTTCCTTCCATTCATTCATTGCCCTCTCATGTTCTTGTTGATAAGTAGCTTTGGCTACATTCCAAAAGAGGTCTCTAATAAGTAAACTAGGGTGATTCTTCCTCAAGTTATTGTATAGATGTCTACAGCAAATTCTGTACTCGTATTATGGCTAATTGTCAACAAAGGTCTGCACCAGTCCCTGCAAATAACAAACATCTATTACATATCTGCTAAAGCTTCTAACCACCAACATTAAATATCAAATGCATGTAAAAGGGCAGTATACACCTTCTATTGATCAGATATGAATACCCATCTCTAGCCATCCCCTATTGTAGCAAGCAATAAATTCAAAAACCGAGTCCATGAGTCCTTGGTTTTAGCCTCAACAATTGCATAGGTAGAGGGGAAGTATTCATCATTGGGATCTCTGCCAACGGCACACATCAGTGAGCCACCTGTCTTGGTTTTCAAATGGCATGCATCTAGTCCAATGATTAGCCTGCATTCAGACAAGAAGCCCTTCTTGCAACTATCCAAACAGATGTACAATCTTTCAAAAATGGAAGCCCAACTGCCAAGCCCTGTTCAGCTGCCACATCACCATCATTAAAGGTATGCACCTTCATCAGCATTGTGCTCCTAGGGCTGCACCTCCTCAACTCTTCATAGTACTCCCAAAGCTGGTTGAATTATGCTATATGAGCCCCATCAACAACATCTTGAGCCTTCTCTCTATCCTTACTTGCTTTGCCTGCACTTATATCCACCACAAACTTCTCATGAACAGCATCGTGAATATCTTTGAGCTTTATGTTTGGCTATCTCCTAACCTTCTTCACTAACTTCTTCCCAATGTATGATGCTGTGCATCTTGGATTTTTATAACTCCTGGTGCATGTGTGTTCCATGTTGAGTGTTTTCAAACTGTAGCTCTTTTCCCTTGACACCTTTGCAAGGTAAGCAACAAACTTGCACCCTGGCTAGCATCTGGCTCTTACCCTTACTAGATCATTTTTCACAAACCTTATACCCCAACCTCCATGGACTGTATAATCAGTTATAGCCTCTTTAAATTGCTTAGGTGAGATAAACAACATATCCTTCTCAAACCTAATATGCTCAGCATTGGCTACTGGCTTAAATATTGGGAATCTGCTACTCCTAATAGAGTTGTCTACCTCAGCAGCAGGGTTGTCATCATCACTTGAAGCATTACCATGATCACTGTCAGATGATGATTCATCAAGACTCAGCAACTCCTCAATCTCATAATCAAAATTCATTACACCATCACCCATTTGGCCTGGTTCAACCTCAGCCTCATCAGCTTCATTGTCCCAACTATCAGTACTTTCTTCACCAATATTCATTGGTTGCATTTCTGGTTCATCCTCTAGGTCACTTCCCTCAGTCTTATTACTCTCCTTTGTTTGTTCATCAACTGGGTCTTGTTGTTGGTCCTTAGCCACTGGTTCTTTGCCAAGCCTCCAAGCATAAACCTGTTCAGCATCTACCTCATTATCATGGCCTCTAAACTGTAAAAAATCAGGTCTCTAATCATCACTAGTATGTCCACCAAAATTTGAAAAATCATCTCTGTACTCACCATCAACATGTCCATCAAACTGTGAAAAATCATCTTTGCAATCATCATTACCATGTCCATACTCATCGTCATTATCATTATCATTATCATCTTCATACTCTACATGACCATAATAATGATCACTCTTACTCTCACTCTCACTCTCACTCTCACTACTAACACAATAAACCACATCTTCATTTTGTTGATCATCACCAACAACCTCTAAGGCTTGAGCATCTACACCTTCTGGTTCCTTTCCATGTTGTCTAACATCTAAAGGCTTAAAATCCTCTACTAGTAACTCAAGTGTCTCATCCACTAGATGTTTAAAAAACACATGAATCTCTTCAAAACCCTTTACCAAGTCTGTCATGAACACAACAGCATCATGATCAACTACCTGGTGGAAATTTGCATGCTCTGGATTCACACCAAGCATCTTAAACCAGAGCCTATCAAATGCAATGTATTCAAAGTCCCTACAAATACTCTTAATTTTTACTTTTGACCACCTACTGGGGTCATAATTTTCTATTTGATCTACTGTCCCTCCCGCATACTTTTGAGGGTCCCAAGAGAAATGCCCACCATGGTGGACTTGCAGAGTAAAAAACTCATCAATCCTGCATGCAATTTACAGCAAAAACAAATATCCACTTCTTAAATTAAAAATATTTTTTTAGTCTAATAAAGTAATAAACAAATAAAAATCAACCACAAAAAACAGCATCATAGGAACACATTGACCTGAGCATTTTTCAAAAAAGAACACACAATACAAACAAACAATACAAATACCAACAAAAATATTTCATTTTTTATCACAATCAACATCACAAAGCTATAAAGATAGAGAGGCAAAGAGAGAGAAAAAGAACATACCTTTACAATCTAGCTCTCACAATCATAGAGCGTCTTCTTTAGGTTTCTGATGATCAATTTGGGTATAGTGTGTGTTGAATGGTTTTTCAGATGATCAATTTCAGCTTTTAGTGGGTATGATGTGTGATTGTTGAGCGAGTGAGAGCAAGTGAGAAAGGATTTTCATAAATTAGGGTTTCTAAAAGGTAGATTTAGGGTTTTCTGAAGCTTTCACACACGTGGGTGGTTAAAAACGAAGCCCCGTGAGACTCACGTGACTTCTTAATGGCAAGAAGCTACCACATGGAGCAACAGTTGACAAGTTGCAATAAAAAAACCAATATTTTATTTCACTGTGTACCACCTAGGAAAATTCTGTCACTGAGGTAACGGTAGGGACCACAACGAAATGCATTTTCCAGAATAGAGACTAAAAGTGGTACAAATAAAAAGTATGGACCAAAATGGGAATGGGCTAAAAAAGTAGGGACGACAATAGTATTTCCACCTTTTGTTTATAAACAATATAGTAGGTAAACTACATATTTGATTTCTAACCTTTACACCATATGTTAATTTGGTCCCTAATATTTCACTTGTGTCAGTTTAGTCCCTAACCTTTTGATATTGTGTCAAAATAGTCTCTGCTGTTAAGTGATGGATGAAAAATAATGATATTGTTAATGGCTAAAATAAAAAATAAATTTTTTAGGCCACGTGGATGTGAAGTGTACTGACATGATTAAAAATCCAATTAGTCAACACCACCTCATCCAATGGCTAACAGAAACCTAAGAATTCGTCTCTTTCTCCATTAACACTCTTCTTTGTGTAAGCTTAAATCTCTAGTGACAACAAGGCAACAACGAATGCCTACCCAAACACGACTATCTTAGTTCCTCTTCTTCCCAAAACTCGTCACTTTGCCGTGCTTTATATCCATCCATATCTTTCCCTGCTTCTACTATGGTGTTTCATTTTTCTTTGATGCATTTGGTCGAGCATATAGCAAACACAGACAACATTAATAATTAATTAACCATAGCCACGAGCATATATCACACACAAATAGCAGCAACACCACTCTCTCTGCCTTTGGGTTTTCACCCACAATCTCCAATTATTATTATCAATGCTTCTTAGTTAGTAGTTGTTGGTTAAAATTGTAATTGAAGTTGTTGATATGATCACGTGGTTGCTAGCGTCGCCGCCCTTAAGTTGAAATTGTAGCATTCTTTCTTTATTAATAATTTAGATTTTTTTTTTTTTTTTTTGGGTAAGCTAAGAGGAAGGAGATAGTATTATTATTTGCTTTTATAAATTCAAATTGGTCTTTTGAATTTTGATTTCTCATTTTGAATTGAACTTTAGACACAAAATACATGACTTGATGAAGTTTATGGTCAGGTGGAGTTGGACATTGTTCTCTCTCTCTCTCTCTCTCTCTCTCTAAAGTTGAAATTGGAAAATAGTTTTTTTTTTCTTCTGTGTCAATACGCTTGGCATCCCATGTGGCATAAAAAAAAATTTTTTTCTTTTTTTTTTTTAGTTAGCTACATCAACATAGGGACTAAATTGACATATGATGCAAAGGTTAGGACTAAATATATAATTTACCCCAATATATTTCTATTCGAAGGAAAATTAAATTCAATATAAATATGTGTTTTTGAATATAAATATGAGCTGCATGCATCTAAAGAACTTAACAAAGCTCCGTTTGTTTTGAGATAAAATATTTTCTGAAAAATATTTTTTTTTAGTGGACATTCATCCATGGCTACAACACAAAATTAACAAGAAGATTAATAGAAAGAGTTGGGAAAAAAACAATATAGAGAATAGGGGGGAAAAAACAGGAATACAGTAGAAGGACAATTCCTCTCTTCTTGAATGAGTTCTCCAAAAGGATGCAACATATATTTTATCGTGTAGCCTAGAACCTATACAAATAACCATACAGATTATCAATAAATTCAAACATATTGGTGGGTGCAATTGTTGGCTGGATATTATTTATATACATTATTGTGATGATTTGAACAAATTTCATACCAGCAGCATCGTTTTTATGTAAAGGATGTTGACACAACATATAGTCTATTGTGTTGCTTTTTTAAGGAGATGAAAGTCCCATTCGGGAATTTGCTATTTGTCCTCTACTGTTTAACTTGTTATCAACTTTTAACACCTCACTTTCCCTCTATCACCATACCCAACAAGCAAATAAATTAGCACTCGTCTATATAAACAACTTTACAGTTTATCAAAAAAATCAAACAGAGTCAAAAACACAAAATGCAATTAAGCTAGACAAAGCTAATATTCAATTCAATCATAATTATAACACAATATCCCAAACTTCCATAACAAGTAAAATAAAATTTAAAAACCCACACATATGTTTCATACCCAACATGGAGTTTTTGGTGTAAGCAACCATTTCACAAAGAATTATCTATTAAGTTCTCAGCGGTTTAGGAAAAAAAAAACTTCAAGAATCATAAAAATGACAAGATAAGTAAACGTTGGTGAGGACTTTGCAAATAACTTTGTAGAAACACCAACCCCAAAGATTAAACCAAGCAACCAAACCCATTAGAGCATTAGCTATATCCCTTTCAAACATTTAATCAAACAGTTGTATATCTCTATCTCTCAGGCATTTAATCAAACAACTGAATAACATACACAAAAGCAATAATGAAATACACATTAACTAGAGCATTGGTCACATAAACATCAATCTAAATTCTTACTCAAAATTTCATATATATATATATATATAGTGGCTTCTGTAGCATTTGGGGCTAAATCATTGAATTTATGAGTCCATAATTCAAAAATCAACTTGTTATAGCATATATAGCAAGCTTTTATAGCTCTTTTGCTTGTTAGGTATCTCGGTTTTTGTTTGTTTGTTTACTTAGGCAATGCACAATATTCTTTATCATCGGCATCATTTGGACAATGTAAGTTTACTTGTCTGTTTCTTCTATTTAGGTTCGAACTTATATGCATGGCTTTCAATGTAATTGTTTGATGTGGTTATTTTGTTTTTCGTAATCAGTATGATCATTTGGAGTTCCCTGGAGTGGTTCCTCGTACTTTTATTGGAAAGCCTTTTGATTCTTCTAAGGTTTGATTAGAGATTTTTCGTGTTTGGTATTAATTTTTAAATATGTTCAAAATATCGCTAAACTCATGATACAGGCCTGTAATTTGTTTAAATGTGAGGTGGTTTCGTCATGGTTTATTATATGATTTATATTTCATATGATTATTCAGCATTATAGTTTTTGCTTCTTTTTTTCTTTTTTTCTTTTTTTGAGATAAATGAAACCCACTAGTCAGAGTACTAGATTTTTAATGAATTTTCTAAATGTATGAACTAGTCTATGAAAATTAAATCTTTCTTCTGGTAGATTAAGTTTACTCCTTACAAAGTACTGTTGTTCCTGCAGGTGCCTTGGTTGTATCAATTTTGGCGACTCCATTTATATTAGCGATGAATTTGCTACTCTTGCCAAAGCTTTATGGTCTTATTGCAGGTTAATTCTTTGGATACTTTAGCACCCATTGAATGTGCATGTGTGTGTGTAACTATAAGATTCACGTCAAATTTGGTCCTATTGAGGTGCTGGTCCATATGTCATTTGAAACATGAAATTCAACAAAACATATTTGCTTCTTTTTTCTTTGACTTTTCTTGGTGATGTATTACTCAGTTTCTGTTCACATGTTTAAAGCATCTTAAGTGACTCTCCCTCATCATTTTCTTAATAAGGCTACCCTACCTTGAATGTATGGTTTCATTCCTTATCCTATCCTTCCTAGCACTCCCACATCCATCTTAACATTCTCATTTTAGCTAAGCTCATTATATGAAATTGTTGCTTAATAACAGCCCAACATCCTCTAGGATGGAGCGTAGTTGGTCTTGTAGTACTCTTTTACAAATTTTCTTCAACGTAATAGGTGCATTATAGCTTTGCTGATTGCCACAAATTTAAAACTACAAAGAAAATCAAAATCAAGCAAAGAAAAAGAAGGAAAAAAAAAAAGAAAAGAAAGAGAATACATCACAAAGTGTTTAAAGCATGTATTCAAAAAGTTTAAGCTAGAAGGTGGAGATACTCAATTAGTACATAAACATGTATCTATTTGAAGTTGGACACTTTATTTAACACTTCTTTGTCACATACTGGCTTAATTGAAATTGAAGAAATCCACCATAACTAGCTCAATAGAGCTAGCAACAAATGCACAAATAGGCCAAGCATGTGAAGTCCAAGAGCAAACAAATCGACTATGATATCATGTTGAAGTGCTTGATGTGGTGTATTTGGGGTGAAAGAAATGCTAGATACTTTGAGGGATGCGAACGGCCCTTGCTAGAGATTAATTTATTTTTCTTACATACTTTCCTTGTATGTTACTTATCAAAAAAAAAAAAAAAAACTTTCCTTGTATGTTGCTTTATCGCATTTTTCTTGTTTTTCCCTTCCTGCTTTACTTAATCGTTGTAATTTTGGTTATTGAATTTTGCCCCCATAGTACATCCCCAATGTACTTGGGTTGGCTATTTTATATTAATAAAAATTTTTGTCACCTTTCAAAAAAATTTATTAATATAAAAGATAGTAGAGGCTTTAGGATTTTAGCATTGTACAAAGAAATTAAGTATTTTCCTAAAAACAATTATTTTGTATGAAAAATAAAGCCATCAATTGGAAAGACTTGGAAACACACAAAAAAGAAGTGAAAAAGGATAGCGCTAAAAGTTTAAAAGTGCCGTGAGACTATTTTTTAACTAAATAAGTGCCGTGACTCTGTGAATATTTGAAAGCTAAAAGCCTTGGACCAAGACAAGACACAAGTGTTGAGTGTGTTTCTGTGCATCAGAGAAGCTTTGTCCCCCCTTTTTTTTGGTGCCTGAGCAGTTTTCTTCTCATTGACACTGCCTTTCGTTTTTTTTTTTTTTTTTTTGGTTTTATATATATATATATAGACACACACTGATATTTCTTTTCTGACATGTAATTCAATATGTTATCTTTTATTCCTTACATGTAGAATCTTTTTATAATCAAAATTGCTTAACTAGGACACAATATGTTGCCTTTGCCAAAATCTTATAATGGTTCTCTATTTTTAATGATCAGATTTTTGCTACTGTCATCTTTAGATGTTATATGCTGCTACTTCTTGGCCCTCTCGGCCTGACGCTTCTGTTGGTAGGTTGCTTGTGCCACCATTTATTATTTTTGTTTTTGTTTTCCCTCTCTTTTATCTTGTTAAGCCGGATAATCTTCTTAGGATGTGGTCAGATTGTTGACTTTGAATTCTTATGATTATGCCTGTTTTGTTTCTTGGTTAAACATTTCTCTCCCTACAATTTGTATGTAATTGGAAGAACTAGGCTGAGTTATTACATTAAATTCAGTTACTAGTAAAATCTTTTCATTTGAATCTTTACAATTGATACACTATATATATGTATATAAAAGGAATGCACGAGAAAATGTGAAAAACATGCAAATGAAGATGCTCAAGGAGTATATAAGTGACTATGTAGGATCATTTTAAATTACTTTGATCTTTTGCATCAGGAGGCTACCTAATTTATAATGTTGGAATTTGTTAAGACTCAACTAAGAAAATCTTGAATTGAAACGGAGGAAGGAATATTTCTGGTTGATTTCAAGGACAACTGGGCCTCCTGAAGAAAGATGGAGAGAACAGAAATGGAAATAGAGACTGGTGTAGTGTTTCAGTATTCATTCATCAATTCTCAATCTCCTCTCATTACAATCAGACTTATACTCTCATGCTCACCACTGCAACTAACTAGTATCCTTCCTTGCCAACTGGCCTAGGTAACTAACTAACTACCATAGCTTCCATGCCATGTGTGTAATACAACTCAGCACATGCCTAATACAATGCCAATCAATGTCTCTAACAGTACCCTCCCCTAAAGCACCTTGCCCTCAAGGTGTGGGAAGTGTTGTTGAAGAGCATGCAGCTGTCTTACTAATCAAAAATAAGAAGGGTATGCAGCTGTTCCCAAGTTGCATCTTCTGCAGAACCATCCTGCCACTGAACTAAGACCTCAGTAATGGTCCTTGATCGAAGATTGTGCTCCTTTCTCTGCAACACAGCTACTAGTTCAGGATTAAAAACCCCTACATCAGTCACAGCTGGTAGAGTGGGAATAGGAAGCACATGATGTCCCAATTGCTCCTTCAGACAAGAAACATGGAATACCGAATGAATCTTGGACTCAGGAGGCTGCTCAAGCTTGTATGCAGTAGCTCCAATATTCTGGATGACTTGGAAAGGACCAAAGTATCTAGGAGACAGCTTATGAGAGGCTCTGTGGGCGATAGACTGCTGTTTATATGGCTGCAACCTTAAGTGGACACAGTCACCAACTTCAAAAACCCTTTCTAATCTATGTTGGTCAGATTGAAACTTCATAGAATTCTGAGCTTACACCAAATTATGCTTCAGTATAGCAAGTAATTGTTGTCTAGATTGCAGCTGCATATCCAAAGCCTCAACCTTAGTAGTACCAAGAATGTAATCTAATGGCCTGTTTGGATGTTTAAAAAAGGAGGGGGAGTAATCCAATTACCTTATTTGGAAGTTTTTTAAAGAAGGAAGGGGAAGGGTTTTGAAGGGATTTCAACTCCCTCCAACCCCTCATTTTTAATTCTCCAAAATTAGAGAGATTTGGATGGAGAGTAGAGTAGATAAATTATTGTCCAAGTAAATTCCCTAATTTATTCTTTCTAAATTAATCATAAACCAATGTTGCAAGTCTATTTTCAAATAAGGGCAAATTTGTCTATTTTAATCATTTCCTCTCCTCTCCATCCTAATTTTTAAAACATCCAAATAAGGGGAAGGGCTAATTACTCCCTTCCCCCTTACTAATTTTAAAAACATCCAAACAAGGTGGAGGGGAACCATGCCCCTCTACTCTCTTCCCCACTACTCTCCTCCCCTCTACTCCCCTCTACTCTTCTCCCTCTCTAAACTTCCAAACAGGCCATAAGAGTTTAGGAGGAGGAACTCCATATGGTGCTTCAAAGGGAGTGAACTTGGTTGGAGTGTGATAGTTGGTATTAAACCAAAATTCACACAAGGGTAACCACTCAACCCATTCAATAGGTCTGTCACTTGTAAGGATTTAAGGTACTGCTCTAGACTTTTATTCAACACTTTAGTTTGGCCATCAATCTGAGGTTGATAAGAGGAAGACATGGTCAATTGAACACCTTGTAGCCTTATAAGCTTAGACTAAAAAAGGGATGTGAAAATAGGATCTTGATCACTTACGCTAGAATTGGGCATCCCATGTAATTTGAACTCATGTTGAACAAATAGAGAAGCGACCTTGGAAGACGAATATGGATGAGATAAAGCAATGAAGTGGACATATTTAGTGAGCCTATCCACCACCACAAACACCACATCAATTCTGTGAGACTTTGGAAGGCCTTCCACAAAGTCCATGCTTATATCAGGCCAAGGTTTGCAAGGAATGGGTAATGGCTGTAATAACCAAGCTGGTTTGCAAGTCTCATACTTCATCTGTTGACAAACAGCACCTTCCTTAATGTGATTCTTAAGGTATGACCTCATACCTACCCACTAAAAGTCATGCTTCAACCTGTGAAGGGATTTCAAATAACCAGAATGGCCACCCAAAGGGCTGTCATGAATATGAGACAACACTTTAGGTTTCATTTTACAAGTAGGACCCAAAAAAATTCTTTCTATATAAAGAATCAAACCATCATGTAGGGTATAATGCTTGTTAGTTGTGCCTTGCTTAAGATCAACTAAGAGTTGCTGCACCAACTCATCATGGAGGTAGCTTTGCTGTAACTCTTCAATCCAAGTAATACTGGGAAATGAAATGAGAAAGAAATGAGCATCAAGGTTAGCCACCTCTTCAAATGAACACCCCAACCTTGACAGTGCATCAGCTATCTTGTTATAGTGACTATTTTTGTATTCCACTACAGAGGCATAGCCTAGAAGCTTGGAAATCCATTTTTGTTGTGCTAGTGTGCCTTTCTCCTGATCCAGCAGAAACTCCAAGCATTGATGATCAATCTTAATAATGAAAGGCTTACCAAGAAGGTAAGGTCTCCATCTTTTAACAGCTGTAATCAAGGCCAAGAACTCCTTTTCATAAGTGGAAAATGCAAATTTCTACACTTCAAGGCTTGGCTATGGAAAGCTATAGGCCTCTCCCCTTGCATCAAAACAGCACCCATACCCATACTTGAAGCATCACACTTAATAACAAAGGGCTTGGAGAAATCTGGTACGGCCAAGACAGGAGGACTAATCATAGCAGCCTTCAGGTGCAGCTATTAGGCCATAGTTTCTAATAAATTTTCTATAGTAATTAATGAGGCCTAAAAATCCCCTTAAAGCTTTCACACTAGTCGGTGTAGGCCATTGTTGCATTGCCAAAACTTTCTTAGGATCAGTTTTGTCACCATCATTGGACACAATATGCCCCAAGTACTCCACCTCAGAACTTCCAAAGGTACACTTGCTTCTTTTAGCATAAAGCTGATTTTTAAGCAATACACCAAGTACAGCCCTCAAGTGATCAAGATGATCTACTAATGACTTACTATAGACCAAGATATCATCAAAAAAGACAAGAACAAACTTTCTTAAGAATGGTTTGAAAATGTCATTCATAAGCGCTTGAAAATTGGAAGGGGCATTTGTAAGACCAGAGGGCACAAGTAGAAACTCATAGTGACCCTCATGAGTCCTAATGCAGTTTTGGGAACATTCTCAACCTTCATTAGAATCTGATGATAGCCAGACCTTAAATCTAGCTTAGAAAAGATCATGGAACCACACAACTCATCAAGAAGTTCATCCATTACTGGAATAGGGAACTTATCCTTAACAGTAACTTGGTTTAGAGCCCTATAGTCTATCCGCCAAGACCCATTAGCTTTTCTAACTAACAAAACAGGTGATGAAAAAGGACTTTGGCTTGGTTTAATAGAACCAACTTCCAAAAGTTCCTTATCAATTTTCTCTATCTCAATTTTTTGGAAATAGGGATACCTGTAGTGATGTCACGGAAGCCTAAAGAAAAGCACACACGATGCTCTCTTGATGGAACAGAAACTAAACTGTTAGTTTCTGGTAGTAAACCTCGAATCCACGAGGGGTTTTCCCTGAATCCACAAGGAGATAAAACTAGAATCCACCAGAAGAAAATTTGATAAAATGTCTGTGTTTATTGAAAAATAGTCTAAAAACTGAATTGCCTTTGGAGGCTACAATGCGTTTAAATAGAAAAAACAAAACCTAGGGCAACTAGAGACCCTAAGGCGGCTACGAAAGCATATAAAACCTTAATTTGACTAAACAACATTTAAAACACCTAAAAACAAGGAAATAAATGCCCTAAACCTAAAATAACAAAAATTACATAAAAATACCAAATATAAAATATTACAGAAATTAATTAGAATATTTTGTCCTACATCAGACTCCTCCACTTGAAATAAACTCGTCCTCAAGTTCATTCTTGAAATCTGAAATCTTTCACTCCAAATAAACAAATACTTTGAATGTTTTAATAACTTGATCCGGTTCTGAAACTTGAATTTGTTATAAAGTGTAGCATAAAATTTCTTCTCATGAATCTGCAATTTATTTGCAACATCAATCAACAAAGGGTAGATAGTAAAATTAAAATTTTCTACTCCAAGAAAATCAACATATTGTGTAGTCATCTTCAACAAATCAACTGAGACCTGAGGATTGTGAGTTGTGGACTCATCCTCATATTTGACCTTAATTGAATTTTCCACAACGTTCTCAATAATTACCATCTCTTCATTCCTATCATTATTCACAATCAACTCAACCTTCGTTTCTTTGACCTCTTCTTCAAATTTTTGACAAGTGGTATTTTCAATCTTCAATTCAATAACTTGTAGCAAATCTTGATCTTTTTTAACCACTTCAAAATTTTCTTTAGAAACAGGCTGCTTCTTCTCAACCCTCAAACCCTTTCCTTTACTTGACACATGGACTTGGCTGTCATAATTTTGGTTTCGAATATATTGCTTTTCATATGAATACACAGATTTATAATCAACACTTGTATAATCTAGTATATCATAATAGTCATTAGGAAACCATAAATCAATTAATACTCTTTTCATTCTTTGCCAAGAGCGAATTGGATGCTTACCTCATCGCTTTCTATCAATTTGAATGTCTTCCCACCATTCTTCTGCTTCATTGTCTAGTTTATTAGATGCAAGCCGCACCTTTTCTTCATCACAAATCTTCCAAAAATTAAAATACTCTTCTAAATCAAGAAGCCAGTCAATAAAATCCATCCTACACATATCTCCGTCAAAGAATGAAATTTTCTTGTAGTTAGGAGTGTGTCTTTGAATATATTGAACATTGTTGTTGTGAGATGATTTCCTAGCAAGAAGAGTAGCAATCTTTTGCTGGATTTCACCCATAATTTTCTGACTCTTTTCATGAAATTGTTGCTCATCATGAGCCTCTTCACGAAACTTGAGGAACTCAGCCCTAGTGAGGACTGGGTTGTTGACGTCGTCACCGCTATCATTGTCGTGGTGGTCACCGTCTCGCCGGTTAGCCATCAGACCAGGGTAAGTCAAGGCTCTGATACCAACTGATGTTGCGGAAGCCTAAAGAAAAGCACACACGATGCTCTCTTGATGGAACAGAAACTAAACTGTTAGTTTCTGGTAGTAAACCTCGAATCCACGATGGGTTTTTCCTGAATCCACAAGGAGATAAAACTGGAATCCACCAGAAGAAAATTTGACAAAATGTTTGTGTTTATTGAAAAATAGTCTAAAAACTGAATTGCCTTTGGAGGCTACAATGCGTTTAAATAGAAAAAACAAAACCTAGGGCAACTAGAAACCCTAAGGCGGCTACGAAAGCATATAAAATCCTAATTTGACTAAACAACATTTAAAACACCTAAAAACAAGGAAATAAAAGCCCTAAACCTAAAATAACAAAAATTACATAAAAATACCAAATATAAAATTTTACAGAAATTAATTAGAATATTTTGTCCTACATCATGTAGGGTCTTCCACACGCTGGTCGAGTGCCTTCTTTGAGCGTAATGCTGTGCTCATGTCCCCGAGGAGGCAAACTCTGAGGAATTTTAAACACAGCTGCAAATTCTTTCAGCAAGGCTTCCACTTCTAGCACAGGTTCGCTGGGCTCTGCACTAAACAATTGAGCTGTGATCTGCAGCAATAATCCTCTCTTAGCAGGCTTCTTGAAGAATTGGTTCGCTTCTTGAATGGAAGAATGAGATGGCTTAAGTCCCTTAAGAAGCACTGATTTGCCTTGCCAATGAAAGCCCGTAGTAAGAAGAGATTGAAATCCCACTGTATTAGCCCAATGTCCTGAGCCATTGAGTGCCTAAAACCAAATCACACCCTCCTAAAGGTAGCACATTGAGATCCATATAAAAGTGATGGCCTTGCACTTGAACTTGCAGGTCTTGACAAGCACCATGTGTCCTCACTATGGCTCCATTAGCTATCTTGACATCAAAGGCTAAGGCTGGATCTATTGCTAATTTTAAGCTAGAGCATAAACCAGCATCCAAAAAGTTATGGGTACTACTAGTATCGATGAGGATAACTAACCATTGCCCCTGAATTCGATCTTCAATTCTCATTGTACCAGGAGAAGGACTTCCCACTAATGCATACAATGTAATCTCAACTGTATCTTGCAGCAAATCTTGACCATCTGACAAGAGAACAGAACCATCTACATCTAATTCTACAAGCTAGGGACCAGAGGAAGGTACCTCTTGAGGTAATGGTACTCCTTCCAAAAGGAAAATCTTTGCTCCTTTTCAATGATGTCCACTTTGCCACTTCTCATCATAGTTATAGCAAAGATCCTTCTTCCTCTTTTCCTCCATCTGAGCAGCTATCAATCTTTGCAATGGCACTCTTGCTCGACTCAGATCTGGTGCTGTTACCCTCAAGCTTAGGAGCTCCAAGAATGGATTGTCTTGGACCATCTTAGGAATTTTTGCTATACTTCCTGCAATTCCGAAGATATCTTGCATCTTTGCAAGTCCAAAGGCTTCATTAAGAGTCTTGGGACTCAACATTCTCATAGGGAGCCTCACCTCATCTTTAAGCCCACTGAGGAAATAACTCAGTTTGTGAGGCTCAGACAAGCTTCAAACTCTATTAGAAATGGCTTCAAATTGCCCCTTATAAGCAAGAACAGAAGAAGTTTGCTTCAGCCTAGTGAGTGACTCCATGGGATCATTGTAAGAGGTTGTTCCAAATCTCACATGCACTGCCTTCACAAAAGCTTCCCAATCAGTGAACAACCTTGAATTCTCAACTTCTTGAAACCAAATTAAGGCTTCTCCTTCAATGTGATAAGAGGCCATCAAAACCTTTTGATGCTTTGGAGTATTGTAGTAAGCAAAGAACTGATCCGATTTATAAATCCATGAAGCTGAATCTTCCCTTGAAAATCAAGGAAACTCTAATTTCAAGAGCTTGGCACCAGGAACAACAATGGAGGTTTCCATATTCTGGGTACCTCTCTGATTTTCTTCTTAGACTCGTACTTCAGTGTCGCTCAATTGTTGATCGACCTTCTGCATGAAATGGGCAATTACACCTAATTGCTGTTTCATTTCGATTAAAGTCTGATCATGACCATCGAACTTGGCAGTCAATGCTGGAATTTTCTCGCTATTAGTGGTGGATCGCGTCTCTGCCATGGATTGTGTCTCTTTCAATTGTTAAGACTCAACTAAGACAATCTTGAATTGATATAGAGGAAAGAATATTTCTGGTTGATTTCAAGGACAACCGGGCCTCCTTTAGAAAGATGGAGAGAACAGAAATGGAAATAGAGACTAGTGTAGTGTTTCAGTATTCATTCATCAATCCTCCCTCTCCTCTCATTACAATCAGACTTATACTCTCATGCTCACCACTGCAACTAACTCTGATCCTTCCTTGCCAACTGGCCTAGGTAACTAACTGCCATAACTTCCATGCCATAATACAATTAGCACCTGCCTAATACAATGCCAACCAATTTCTCTAACATAATTCACAACAGCAGGCGCCAACTCTCCAAATTCAAGATTCTTATTACATGGCAATTATGGACGCGTTTAATAGAATAAGTACTTTGACATCTGAGCCTCTGTCCACCAGTTAACAAAGAAACCGTGTGTGCCTGCGTGCGTGCGTGCGCGCGCGCGCGCACAAAGAAGCCATTATCCATATAGCAATCATGATCAGAAACTTTGACATCCAAAGCTCTAGAACTTATGTTCACCAGACACCAGTTAACAAAGATGCAGTTACCCATATTGCAATCATGTTCAAAATGATTGTGCAAATGTAATTACAAAATCAAAAATGGACCAAGAATTTGTTGCAGACGTTAAATATATGTCTGCGTTGTGGCATTAAAAGACAGTCAAAATCATAAAAATGATGGCTGAGCTCTAATTCTGAACTCAACTTTTGAAGATACAATTGCTACAAAACTATTCCTTGATATCTTTCTATGGTAGAACTGATTTATATGCTTCAATTGATGATTTGGAGGATATTATTCTCATTGTTAGTGTATCAAAATCACTCTCTGAATGCTCTTTTTTTTTTTTTTTTCCTGTTAATTCAAGCCTCTTGCATTATGTGAGGAGTTTTGCATCCTTTATTTCGCAGATTGGGAAGATTTTTTTACACTTCTTAATTTTCTCCTGGAGCTATTGCTTTTTGGTTCAGTAATTTGTATTAGGATTGTGAATTCATTTTTGTATGATTCTCAACTTTGATTAGATTAAGAGGTTAGTCTAAGATGAGGAGTACAGTGAAGTTTACGTAAGTTTATAAAAAATACTTTTGAATAAATTGCATTACTGTTGCATTTCTGAAACTTCAAGGTCAGATATTAATAGGTACTTGATGAAAAATGCCTATGATATGGCCACTGGTTGCTTCTTGGCTCCCACTCACATCATAAATAGAAATAAAAATCTGATGTAGAGTCAGCCCATCACTAATCATACCCTAGTCATGCTATGTCTCTCTTGGTATTGCATTGATTACATGCTTAGCATAGCAAGCGGCAATCTTCCATTAAGATGGAATTAGAATGAGGTTTAGAACTTAGCTATTTTCAGGCTGTATATTGGTATGTCACATTTCCAGTTGGTGGATAATCTCCTAGCTTGAACCAATTTCTGTAAGTGCTCCAAGGAGCAGATTCTGCCACTAACATCAGCACATATAATTTTAACTAAGCTTTTATCTCCATAAAATTTACCATAGCTTCCTTTATTTCTTTCAATACATATATGGTATATAAGAGAATTTCATTTCATTAATGACAGATGAAATCAATTTCATTATGGGAGGCATTAATATGCTGCATTGGGATAGCACTGTTGTGCATAGGTTGGTTAATTGTTCATTCATTTTTATTACAATTTGACTTGATTAAGCCTTCCCATCTAATTGAAATCCGCCATTTGATGAGAACTCCTGATCTAATATCTACTTTTGAAATTCTCTTCAGTGCAGGTCTCACTGTGTTGGTTGATTCCATTATGTGGAAGAGGATACAGTGGCCTGAATTTGAAGTTTTTTGGTTCAACTCTGTTCTGAATCGAAATTCTGAGTGAGGTGTATCCTTTCTAAAAGAACTTTCTTTTGCACCTTTGATGTGTTGTACAATTGAGAATGTATGTTATGAAAGCTTTATGGGAAATTTTAATTATCCATCTGGGTCTATGATTTATTTATATTCTTACTCTCATAAATTTTTTCCTCTTTTGGATCCATCTGAGCATGACATGCAGGTAACGCTACTTTTCTGTTTGCAGCTTCATTTTGCATATTGTTGAGATAAACGCTGCAGGGTTGCATGCAGCTTCATTGTCCTATAGCATATGAGATGTGGAGTCTTTTGCTTGTTTGGTATTTGTTGGGTGATGCTGCAAAGGGTAGTGGATTTGTTGGATTGTTGGTCATGCAATTTCAGGCGACATCACAATATAGCCATATGGAGGATTGTGCCGCATTGTTTGACGTGGTGTATCTGGCGGGAACGGAATACTAGAAGTTTTGAGGGATGCGAACGGTCCATTCTTGAGTTTAAGTCTTTTTTCTTTTTTACTCTCCTTGAATGGTGTTTAGTTTTACCTTCTTTTTCTTGTCTTTCCCTTCTTGTTTTGCTTGTCTTTAGTACATTTCCTATGTACTGGGCTGTGTTCTTTTTAATAAAATTTTTATGTTACTTATAAAAAAAAAAGAGTTGCATGCAGTTTCGTTTCACATATTATTAAATTTAACCAGTGGTGAGTTGGTTGGCTCATAGGCATTCTTAATACTGTTTATTGAGGTAAAAAAGACTACGCCTGCTTGTATTTGGAAGAGACTAAAGCATGGCAGTACAATATTTTCTCTAACTGAAATTTCTTAATGGTATAGTGCTATCCTACTATTGTGTGATAACTGCACTCAGGTAGTTACTTTTTGGTGCGTACTTAGTAGGAGTCTCGTCTGATGTTTTTGTAATTGATTCTGAAAATGCAGTAATAAAGAAACTATATATATATATTTGAATTTTACACAGTGTTCCTTAACATTTCTTATTTTTAGACACATTGACTGGTACTTTACGTCAGCATTGCCATGCTCTTTGCTTGTTGCATTTTCTCTTTTTCTGGTGAGTTTTGAAACTAGTAAAACTTTTTCTTTATTTTTTTAAGGTTTCTGTTTAGCATCATACACCTGCTGAAAAGGTTACCTAACTTCATTTGGATGGTGGCTTATAGTTCTTGTCATTAACTCTGTAGTGCTGTGCATTTGATATGGTCTCTGATGTAGGATGGCCCTGATCTGGATTAGATATTAGGGTTGCCTAACCTCAATATGGGTGGGCCAAAAGGCTCTTGATATTGTGGTTAATTGATCCTTTTTTTTTTCTTTTTTCTTTTTTTCCTGATGAGTAAGAAAATTTTAGTAAAGACAAATGCCTCCGAGTACACAAGAAGTTTATTTAGAAAGCTGTTGGGGTTTGTTGATCTGAACTCTCTTTGGGGATTATGGAGGTTTTGGCGTTAAAATAATTCAAGAAAACAAAGGAACGTTGGTGATGTCCTGTATTTGTGAACAGTAGCAAGAATAGTAACCTTGGTATTTAGGAATTTTTGGTTTTGGTGGTGGGCTCTCTTTGCTTTCGTGAAATAGGATTTTGGGATTGATTGGGCTGGAAAGGGGGTTGGTTGAGATATGGTTGTAGCTACATAGAAAGTAGATGAAGGAGAAGAAAGGATTAGGAAGCAATAAAAGCATGTTTTTGAAAAAACAGAGAAATATTGGACACTGAATATATGTCCTGCTCAAGTATATTGATGTCTATTTTTCTTAAGGTTCTATTATTTCTCTCACTTCAATTCCCTTCTTTCCTGAAAAAGCTATCCTTCTTGCAGCTTTGGATCTTACTCGACAGAAGGGTTTTGCCCTTTGTTCTTCCATTTTTCTTTTTTATTATACTTTTCTCAAAGCTTCCCCATAAGGTATTGGATATTCAATGTAGCTTCATTGGCTTTCATTATTTTTTATTTACTCCCTTCATCCCTAAATACATGAAATGTTTGAAATGTCACAATTGTTAAAGAAAGGGTAAAAATATGTTGATCTTCCCAAAAATTTCCTTTACTTTATATTAGAGGTGACACGACTCTTGATAATTATCCTATTTGTTCTTTTGAACAAAATGTGAGTGTAGTTTTGGAAATTGGACTTCACTTCTTAAAATTTTCATATATTCTGGAATAACCCAAAGCTAAATGTTATCATTTATTTTGGGATGGAGGGAATATGTTTTTACTTTTAAATTTAACAGCATTTCATTTGTTGATGCAGGAGCTTCGTTTTATTATTAGTTCGGTTCCAATCTTCAACTTATCAGCAGCAATTGCAGCTTCTAGAATTTATGTTGCAGATGTTTAATATTCATCATTATCTGAAGTAATATGTTGGAAATTTCTATGGATTGTGGTAATATTTTTTGAACAGTTGCTTAACTCCATTGAAGCTATTACCTATTGTTTAAGAAATGACATGACACTTTAAGCTAAAGGAAATCACTGGATAAGACCATCAAGGCTTTTGAAGCTCTAAAGCTTGGTTTGCTTTACCTTTACCATTATGTGTCTTGTGGACCATTTGGTAAGAACGAAACAGTAGAACGTTTGATGGTGCTGAGCATCCAATTCATGTTATTAAGCAACCTTGGTAAGATATCTATTTGAGTAAATGGTTGTTTTAGGCAACAACCACTCTTGTTCTTTCCAAGAGTTTTTAGATAGCTTTCATTCGAGTTTGTGAATTACCATTGTGTTAAAAGTCTTATATTAAGTATATTTTCACTTGTTTGATAGAAATTATTTTTTAATTATATAGAAATCTATATCTATATAATCTAAAAGCTGAAGCGTAGCATTTAATGTTGCTACGCTCACGTTGAGCCACATCAGCAACCATATCATCTTTATTCTATTTTTTGTATTTTTCCTATAATTTTTAAATAGTTTTTATCAATTTTAAATTACTCACAAATATAAAATATTTCCCAGCCCTTTTTTCAACATAAAGCCCACTTATAAATTTAATTCCACCATAAAGCCCAAGCACAAAGCTCTTTTTAACCTAAACCCTTTGGAGAACCCTTTGAGAAACACGGTTTACTCAAAATTTCAGTTTTCCTTTTGTTGCACGTTTCAGGATCCTTCCCCTTCCCCAAAGTTCATGGTTTCAATCTCTCTGTTTTCCTTTTATTGCACAGTTTCAGATTTATTTTTGTTGCACGGTTTCAGATTCCTTCCCCTTCCCCATGTTTCTATTCTACGGTTTCACCCCTTCTAACTGCAGCCTCTCCGCCTTCCTTCCTTCCTGACTTCCTCACCTCACGGTATATAAATATTGATAGAAGCTTTATGATTCAGTTTAGGTATCTCTAAATCCAGTTTATTTTGTGTTCTATTCTTTTGTTTGATTTTTTCCCCCTTTTTACTGCCTCTTTTGTTTGATGATTCAGTTCACGTTTCTGTTTTCCTTTAGTTTGATGTTGTTTTCCCCTTTTTGTACCATATGTATAGTGCAAAATACGGGTATGTGTAAATAAAGATTTTTTTTATTATAAGTATTTGAGTTTATTCAATCTGTAAAAACAGAGAGTTTAGGAAAATAAAAAGAGAAAGCTATTAATTCATAAAACAATTCTCTTTAGTATTGTTTTATATACTTGCCCTTGGTTCTTTTGTATTGTAAAAGAATTCTAACCATTGATTTTTTTTTCTTTTCTTATTTGTTTAATAACAAGCATTAATTGATTTTGAAATATTAGAGGATGAGTTTGAAAGGACCAGAGAGCTTTATGAAAGAATTTTGGACCGATTAAAGCACCCAAAGGTATGTATAAACTATACAAAGTTAGAATATAGTGTTTAAACTTCAGAATTGTTTCGTATAGAATTTTTTTTTTTTTTTTTTTTTTTTTTTTTTGGGTTTTATGGTTTCTGTTGCTTGCTTGGGTGGTGTTATTTGATTGCTATTCTTTGTTGAGAAAAAAAATGTTGATGGGCTGATTACAATTTGGTATTTTTGATGCTTTTGTTTTTTTTTTTTGTTTTTTTTTTTTTTTTGGTGTTAGCATTTGGACCCACAATAAGTATATTATCCAGGTAGTTGTCCGAATGGCCAAATCACTAATACACTAGCACTAGACTAGGTGTAGAGTAGCAACTTGTGAATAGTGTAGCAACATAGCAACAAAGGAACCACACATGATCGACTCTATAACACATTAAAAATAGCTTTTATATGACTTTAAAAAGATTTCACAAACAACCGTTTCAGGACAGTACAACACAAAATTTTGCTATGGACCTACATTTTATTGCTGTCATGATTTTTTATGTTACCAACTGTGAGGCTTAGGGTCTAAATTTGGTGAATTCTTTGATTAGTTACAATTGCTTTCATATTAGCCTACCATGCTTTTTTCGTAAATTCTTCTATTTATGGATATGCTTATTTACCTATCTTGATTTTAAGAGGAGGATGGCATCGACAAACTGTTACTTGCTAATTGGAAGAGCTAAGAACATGATCCTATTTGGTCAGTTTTGTTTTTAGTATGTTTAATCTTTTTAGAATATTTGAAAATGAACCAAATGCTAAAATCTTAAATATGGGTTGCTCAGACGTGTGTGTGTGTGTGTTTTAATACATTATTCTATTTCCCCCTTCCATTACAATGTTCACATCAATCTTTTCTTGAATAAATGTCTTGGAGTCATTGGTTTGCTGTTGCCCAAATTTCTTATTTGGGGTTTTGTTGTTTTTTAAGTAGAAGATGTGATACCCAAAATTGGCCATTATATAGTTTTGCAGGTAACTACGATTAAGCAGGGACATAATGTTTGAGCATGAGATTTAATGTTATTTATGTGTTCCATTTACCTTCTAGAAAACATAAGAATTTGGTGAATTCTTTGACTAGTTACAATTGCTTTCATATTAGCCTACCGTGCTTTTTTCGTAAATTCTTCTATTTATGGATATGCTTATTTACCTATCTTGATTTCAAGAGGAGGGTGGCATCGACAAACTGTTACTTGCTAATTGGAAGAGTTAAGAACATGATCCTATTTGGTCAGTTTTGTTTTTAGTATGTTTAATCTTTTTAGAATATTTGAAAATGAACCAAATGCTAAAATCTTAAATCTGGGTTGCTCAGATATGTCTATGTGTGTGTGTGTTTAATACATTATTCTATTTCCCCCTTCCGTTACAATGTTCATATCAATCTTTTCTTGAATAAATGTCTTGGAGTCATTGGTTTGCTGTTGCCCAAATTTCTTATTTGGGGTTTTTTTTTTTTTTTTTAAGTAGAAGATGTGATACCCAAAATTGGCCATTATACAGTTTTGCAAGTAACTACAATTAAGCAGGGACATAATGTTTGAGCATAAGATTTAATGTTATTTATGTGTGCCATTTACCTTCTAGAAAACATAAGATATACTTGAATTCAAAAACTATTTTGAGAAGAGTTTCTAATTACAAAACAAACATTGAGCACTAAAATACATGTTTTATCAAACATAATAAATAAAAGACCTAAATCAAATCACATTGTGATGCTTGCATTTTGGCATCCAATTATGCAAAAGATAAGTAATGATTCTGCAACTACCAAAAAAAAAAAAGTATTGATTTTGCATGTATATACAAGTTACAAGCTTAAGTATTATAGCTGAAACTATGATTTCACACTTGAAGGCCCACGAAAGTGCATTGGTTTTTGGGTTTTATTGAAAATTTAGGAAAGCCCTCATGACTGTGTACCCAAGATAAACCCCAAAGACCTCAATAAAAGCTACAACCAAATGCATATCATTTGGGCCAAGGGTGTGAGACCACTCCATAAACACATTCATGCATGATAATTTAATCCTTGTAATTGAGAGAACCACACTGATAAATATCTGGTTGTTTCAATCTTATAAATTGCCCAAAATCCAAACATAAGGGCTGTAATGTTCAAGTTGGAGGTGATGCTTGCTATTGATACAAGTTTGAATTCTTCTAGAGGCCTTCATTTTTCTGCGTTTAAATTAGCCTTCCTCCCTCTACCTTTCTTTATAGTTCTTGGTTTCTTTATGGTTCTTGGTTGGATATAGCACTAGGATACTTAAATTAGTCGAACTACACAAATTTGAATAGTGGACAACATTAAATATTGTCCTTTTTGAAGAGAGATACTTTATGACAAAATTAAGTTGGATAAAAGGGACAATCACATTTAGTTTTGAGCTTGAAAATTTTGTTCTTAAATTTTATTCTTCCTAACTTCATGGCTTATATTATATTTGTTTTGACTCAATTTTATATTCAGATAGATGTTATTTTTTTTTATTTTGTTGAAGGTTGAAATTTGAAATCCCCAAACCGATGCAATACAACCAGCAATGTCGAGAGGTAATTTTTAATAGGCTTATGGAGCACAATTCAAGTGCGGGGAGTTCTTCACAATGTTGCATTGATATTGCCAAAACATTGAATGCCCCAATCCATATAAAACCTGATGATATGGAGATTGTTCATGTTTATGAGCTTCAAATTTAGTGGCACAAGACTTTCCACTTATATGTGGTTGATTTAAACTGCTGTCATTGTTATAATATGTAAGATATTTACATACAAGAATTGTTTGATAATTATTGTTTAGTATGAGTTACTTCTATCGCTCTTCAGTTAAATTGTATTCTCTTGATATTTTTCCCTTCAACTTTTATATTTTTATTGTCCTCATACAAAATACAAGTACCATGTACTCTTTTCTAATATATTTGCTTATTAGCATTTGTATATTAGAGGAAGCTTTCAACAAATATTCTGAATTCTTCTACCATTTTGCTCTATTGATGCACCACAATTTAATTTTGTTAAACTATCCCGTGCATTGCACGGGTTAGCGACTAGTAGTGATAAATTCGATGCCCTTCAGTTTACTAGAACTATTGCTAAAAAGCTAAGGCCGGATGAAGCCAGAGTTTGATCCTTCTTCCTAACTTAAGTGTCCAACCTTCATTTATGTGGTAGGAGTCATCCACTTAAGGAAAGTTTGTGAATGATAAAACAGTATTCTAAGATTGATGATTCTTCTGTCTTCTTCGTCTTTCCTTTCTTTTCTTTTTAATAGGTAACGAAAAATTTTATTAAAAAAATAGCCAACCCGAGTACATTTGAGATGTACCGTGGGGCAAAAATCAAGAAACAAAATTACAATGATCAAGTAAAACAAGAAGGGAAAAGCAAGAAAAATGCGACAGAGCCACACTCCAAACAAGGAGAGTATGTAAGAAAAATGACTTAATCTCTAGAAAAGATCGTTCAAATCCTTCAAAACATCAAGCATTCCATTCGCTCCAAATACACCACATTAAGCAATGCGGCACAAGTCTCCAAAAATCTATATTGCGATGTTGCCCGAACTTACCTTGCCAAGATTCAAGCAACTCAATTACCTTATGTGGCGTAGCCCAGTGAATTCCAAAAAGAAAAAAAAAACACCAAAGACCACAACTCAAAAGCTATAGGGCAATGAAGCAGAAGATGATCCACCAACTCCCAACATCTCTTATACAAATAACACCAATTAAGGACAATATTACACCTTTTGCGAAGGTTATCTGTTGTAAGAATCTTACCTAAGGAAGCATACCAAGAATAGAAAGCAACCCTTGGAGGAATCTTTGATTGCCATACCATTCTCCAAGGGAAGGAAATAAGAGTAGGAGGGTAGAAAGAAAGATTAAATCCTTAAACCTCAAAACCTCTACTCCTTGCTAGCTTCCAACAAAACTTGTCAGGGCCAACCCCCTGCACAGTCGAAGAGTAAACAATGTCCATAAACTGATCAAAAGATTCTTGTTTACAATCCTGCGGTGTACGACAGAGTTGAACAGCCCAATGTATCCTCCCACCAGACAAACACATAATCTCTACCACGTAATAACACTTTTTTTTTCTCTCTCTTTATTTAGTACTTTCCACAATTTTTTTCCTTTTTCTTTCCACCCTGTTGAAGAGCACTCTATCTTTTTTTAAAAAAAATATTAATAAAGGCCAAAATTTTATCTCAAACTTTCAATTTTTTAAGTGAACGGTAGAAATTTTATTAAGCAAACTATAATGGGTTGGATTTTCCCCAGGTCCCAACCATATCTGTTTAGGAGTACAAAAGGCTTATTGTGCTAATTAGTTGCCTCCTTGTATGTCGGTCTTTTCTTCTGTGTGTCATTGGATTATATGAAACTTCTCCCATAGACTTTGGGATGCGACCTGCCCTTTATGATTACTGATTACATATGGCAGAATCATTAAAGCTAAATTAAAATTTAACCCCCTTTTTCTTTTTCTTTTTTGATTCTTTAGTAAAACTCTTTAGAAACTCTTATAGATATACAGTAATTAAGTTTGGTAGGAAAATAGAGCAACTCTAAATCTAAAATGCTAGATTTGCAAACAAAGCCAACCTAACAAATTTCTGGTGTACCATGCAATTGTTTCTTTGCTGAAACTCTCACTTTGGCTATGGCAAGTTGCTCTTTTGTAGATGAGTATATGTTTTGCAGGTTCTTGAAAATGGCGGTGTGCCTTTTAATCAATTGGAAAGCAATGAATAAGGAGAGAAAAAAATTATAGTTTTATTTAGGTAATCAGGGGAAAAGTAATGTCATTTAATGATATTTTTCAACCGTTATATCTTTTAGAAATTTACTATGTAAAAAATGTGTAACTTTACAAGAGTTACACCATCTCATATATATATGTGTGTGTGTGGAACTAACATTGTAGTATTTATTCTATGTAATTAGAAAGATAACTGATAGAATGAATATGTTTATATTGTTATATTAATTATTTTATGCATAATGAAATTTTAATATCATTTTTCTAAGATTTATATGAGAAACAATTGGTTTTTTTTATGTGATGAACAATTGATTTGAAATATGGTATTCTTACTAAAATTTTAGTTGTCTTTGCAACTATTGAAACAATGTCCAACAAAAAGGGAAAAAAATAACTTTACTAACACAAAATCCAGAATGTAAACAAAAATAATTTGAAGGATGTTTGCATTTTTGTAGGCATGAAACATGCCTATTTATATGACTTAATATATCATGCAATTTTCAATTGAAAAAAAAAACACACACACACATATATATATATTATGATAAAATCACTACACTATTCTTAGTGAATTTCTATTTTGTAGTTGAGTGTAAGGGATCTGAATTTTGAATGTTTATGTTAGAAATTGAGATGTCAACCAGTTAAACTAAATCTTATTGAAATATTGGTGAAAACTAATAATGAGTTGCATTGCACATCGTGCGGGAACTTAGCTAGTTAGTTATAATGCAACATCAGTCAGTGAGTTAGATTGCTATTTGAGTTCTGAATCTTTTGGAGAAGTTGTAACAGTATGTTGAATAATTGTTGACAAGCTATGTCAAACAAGAAACTTTCAAAGAATCCTGTGATCAAAATCTATCAAATTTGCCTCCAAAATCGCTCATTTGATTCAAATTAGTCTCCAAAGATTGGTCCAATCTCATCGGAAATTTTGATTTTGTTTCAAAGAACCTACTCCATGAATCTATTGTCAACAGCGATGTCCAATCCCAAGATGCCAACCCTCACTTCATCCTAATCAAAACCCAGGAGTCCATTGATTCCCCAAAGCAGCTATATTCATTCCACTCTTTCGATACGCACAAATGTTCTTATCAGACTTCTCTCCATCTACCCCTGCGAACATCACCATTTTTCTCTTTAGAGACCTGTCCATATCAAAAGCTTGACATAGTGGCTTGTTGTCGAGGTCTTATTTGTCTCTATGATTTTTCTAAAAAAAAGGGAGAAATATGTTTGGAACCCTCTAAAGCCGACTCTTGAACATCTCCCTTCTTTTTTCGTTCCATATGTTGAAGTCATCAATATCAAGGTGCACTGTGTTGCTTTCGACGGGGACACTCAAACAGATGAATTCAAAGTTTTGAGGGTAATTCGTGGTGATGACACATTCTGCATGAATGCTTATCAAGCAGTGGAACTGTTTAGCCTGCACAGCCGTTCTTGGAAACAACTCAAAAGTGAATCTGACGTAATGTTCTCCTGTATCTTGGATAACAGGGATACTGAAGCATACTTAGAGGGGTTTTCTTTCCGGTATGCAAATGCTACAGAAGATAATGTAGAGAGAATTCTCAGATTTGACTTCAGTAATGAAACCTTTCAAACAACGCTGCTTCCAGCTGAAATCGTCATTAGGTGTGCATCTGACCAGCGTCACATTCTAAAGGTGTTAAACAGATCTCTTTCATTAATAGTTTTGAAGGATTGGAACTACGATCCATATTTTGAAATCTAGATTTTGTTGGAATTTGAGGTTAAGGCTTCATGGACAAAGCTTTTCAAAATTGATTGTTCTAACGATATTCGAATTCTATTGGGGTTTTGGGAGAATGCGAAAATTTTCCACAATAAATAAGGAGAGTTAGTCTTGTACGATCCGCTTACAAAGACCATAGAGAGTGTTCATCCTGGCCAGATTTTAAAAGAGTTACAACTTGTGCAGTGTTCTATCCCTAAGGAATATGTTGAACTGACTGAGGTATGGTAGCTTATTATTCTTTTATTAACTATTTAAGAATTTTGGATCACTGAGGTATGGTGTGCATATGTTACACGTTTTGATTTGAAATTATTGTTGATTTTTAGGAAAAGGTCTTTTATTTGTTACAATATTTTGCACATATTTGTTTATGTTGGCACTACTTGTCTACCATGGTTTTAAAATCCGAACTGGATCGTACGGTCGAACAGGATTAACCGAAAACTGGTGAACACTCCGGTTTTTTAAACTTACAAAACTGAAAATTCCACTTTTGCAGTGAACCCCTTGAACCACAGTCAAACCGTGCGGTTTTCAAAACTGGACACATGTTTGCCAGTTACTTCTCCGGAAAATTTCATAGCAAAAGTGGTGATAGATAGTTTCAGTCTTCATATAAAACAGCTTCCCGTTTGCCAGATCTGTTCTTTAAAGAAGAAAGAGTGAGGCGGAGAGAGAAAGAGGTAGAGTGAATGAAAGACCGAACCTGTAAAGGAAAGACTTTGTTGTTACATATTTTTTGAGGAACTGGGGAAGACACCGACAGAAGTGAGGAGAGGAAGAGATGAAAATTGAGAAGTGGGTTGGGAAGACAGAGTAAGGGCTCATTTGGTTTAGAAGTGTCTCAATTTTCATAACTCAGTATTCAGTTTTCATAACTCAAACTCAAAACCCAAACTCCATTATCACTCAAAAAATCCAACACTTTTGTTTGGTCACAAAACTCAGTCATGTATCTCAGTTTTTAACTTCACTTTTTGCCAAAATGATGGACCCACCCACTGACACTACACAGAAGAATATGGTTGCTACCTGCGTCCCTTCTTTTTTTTTGCTCCTCAAATCCAGCTACACCGAAACCCAGCTCCACCACCACCAACGGCAAACCCAAAAATCCATAACTACAACCACCACCACCAACAGCCCTTAACACAACTACAACCTCCACCAAAAAATCCGAATGAATCAAAAATCCAAACCCACCGACAGCCCTCAACCAAATGTGTTTGAAAAAAAAAAAAAAAAAAAAAGAAGAAGAAGAAGAAGAAGCAGCTAAGAGAAAAAAACCAGAGTGAAGAAGAAAGAAAGAAAGAAAAGAAAAAAGAAAAGAGAGAAGAAAGCATCAGGTCTCATCACGTTGGGAGATAGAAAGCATCAAGTCTCGAATCCTTTGTCACCGACGAAGCTTCCGATCTCGAGGTCCGCGTGTCTCATGATCCGGCCTGGGTTCAGTCTGACGTCGTTTCTCGAATCCCATATCGTCAACGAAGCTTCTGATCTCTAGTCTTGCTCTCTCTCTGATGCCACACAAAAAAAAAGAAGGAGAGCTCTAGGTCAGTGAGAAGAGAGAGCTCTGGGTAAAAGGAAAAAAAAAATGAAGAAGGAGAAGTGACAGAGAAGAACAGGTTGAAGATGGGACAAGTCAAACAGGTGGGTCCCCTTTTCTGCTTAATTTTACAAAAATACCACTGAAACTCAATTCTCAAAAACTAAAAATACCTATTTCTTGTTTTTTGTTTCCATCACTCTAACTCAAAATTGTTGAGATTTGAGTGATGGAAACGCAAAGCGAAAATCAAGCCAAACAAAAAAATTTGTGTGGGTCTCACGTTTTTTGATAACTCAGTTATGAGTTTTGGACCATATCACTCAAAACCCCTCTAAACCAAATAGGCCCTAAAGGACTGAAAGAAGTTTATCAGATTGCTTGGAAAACTGTATCAGATTGCCTGGAAACCGTGATTTCAGTGGGAAATGAGTTGGCTTCTTTCATTATTTATTTAAATTACCTTTAATTTTAAAAAAAGCCAATGATGAGACTTGAACTAGATGACGTGACAGTGAGTAAACATTTGATTTTAATGAGTTGAGAATTTAATATTTTTATTTTTGTTGATTCAGATTTTAGAGTAGATACTTTTCTATATAGTTTCTTGAAGAGTATTCTTTATTTACTTTTTTTTTTCTAAAAAAAAAACCTCTCTTTATTTACTCCAAAGTATTATATAAAACATTAAACTACCAATAAAATAATCATTATAACTAAATGTTTATCAAAAAAAGTCATTATAACTATAAATACTTGAATGATTAAATGTAATTTTAATTTATTGTTTTATGCTTTATTATTTATTATTTAAATTTGTGATAATATACTTAAAAATTATTTAATTTCTATATATTTTTTAAATCAAGATTGCTCATTATTATATTATTTTACTTTAATTTTATTATTAAATGATTTATGACATCATTACGGTCTAACCTCGGTTCAACATCAAAAACTTTTAACCTCTTATTTGTCCGATTCTATTAACAATCCGAGTTTCAAAACCATGTTGTCTACCAGTGGGGTTTACCTATATATTTATATGGGAGGGAATTAGTATGAGCTAATTTTGTATCTAGTTAATGCTTGGCCTTTAATTTTTTCATTCAATTGTTGCAAACAAAAGGTTAGTGTTTGGGATTGAATTATTGGTATGAGAAAGTTTGATTTTTAATTGTCTTAGGCAATTTAGAATCTGAGTTTAGTGAAAATATTTGGATTTGAAGCCTTTCTATTTTGTTGTTAGTGTGTTTTGGACATAAGGAGATATTGGTGTAGGAAAGTTAGGTTTTTAGTTAGCTTTATTTTTTTAATTTTTGGTTAGCTTTATGTTTTTTATGCATAAAGCAATCTTTTGAATATACATCTTTTTTACTTATCTAGGAAAAAAAAAGGATTTTATGTGGTTTAAGCCAATTTGGTATCTGTTTTTGTGCAAATGGTTGGCTTTTTAAGCTTCCATTCAATTTTTGCAAACAAAAGGATAGCGTGTGCGTAAAGCCAGTTGAACAATGGATGCAACTGATGCAATCGTCTAAGGTCCCCTCTTGTAAAAAAAAAAATTATATATATATATATATATAAAATATATTTATCTATATATTCTAATTACAAAAATAAATTTTTTTTAATCCTTTTATTGATCAATAAAATGCATTCAAAAGCCCCCTCCCCCCCCCCCCCCCCCCCCTCTTTTTTTGGGGTAAACAAAATGCCCCATTCTATCCTAAATGGTAGAAGATTAAAAGAGCAAAAAAAATGCAGTCTGCTCACTGTCACTCAACTTGATAGAATGATAGCCTGATGCTGATAGTACTCACTACTCAACTGTTGAGTACATAATATTTTATAATCTAAAAAAAGTTGAAAAAAAATTCATAGCTACTGTGCAAGTGCAATAGATCTCTGCATATAGCTATTAGCTAGCCCCCACCCACACGGCTACATTGCCTACACATTCACCAACCCAGTAACCCACCCACATGGACCACACCCACACCCACACCCAATGTATACCTACTCAAATATTTATGCAAGCTTTTACTTTAAGGATTATTATAAATTATCACACTAACTAATAATTTGATGTATATCAAATCAACTCAATTGTATTATAGTGATACTAATTTATTGAACCATGTAATACATTAATTTTTATTTGTGCAGGTTTGAACTTTAAAGTATAAAGTGGTCATGGCTTTAGAAAATTTGCAATAACCAATTAGTAATTTTGCATATCAAAAAGCAAGAAAAATAGATTTTAAATAAAAAAATTTTAATAAATATTATTTAATAAATATTTAAATATTAAAAAGATTCCACATAAATTTTTCGCTTAAAGCCACCAAAGTTGTTGAGCAGGCTCTGCGTGTGCGGGTGTGAAGTTACTTTTCTTGAGGAATATAATTGCATAAGTGATGGGTTTTGATGAATAGGAATGGGAAGAAAGTGCCAAAACACTTTAGTGTAAATTGTTGGGTGATATGAACGGTTAGTTCTTGGGCTGTAATAGTATTAATAGAAATGTAATTAGTAATTCATCAAAGAAAGAAAGGAAGAAAGGAAAAAAGTAAGAATTACTATTAACTATGATTTTCTCAACTCAAATATTTATTATTAATCCAACCAGGTATGCTGTAGTTTTATATGTAATTGATTGACTTTCGTAAAGTTTGTATAAAATTACACTGAAGAATTTGTAATTTGAACATATATTCTGAAAATTGCCTCATGTTTTTCTTTATTACATTACAGGAGATACAAAAAAAAAAAGATTCAGAGTGACAATTCATATATGCATAACAAGTAGAAAGTCAAAGAAGCTGCTGCAATTAAAGTAAACCTTGATATGGATAATTGGAGATAAACAGAACTACAACCCTACACATGGGATAATAATACAAGTAGGCCATCTGAGAACAAAAGTCATGTGACATATTAGCAGCAAGAAGAGTTTTGATCCCCCACAGATGGGTCATTAAAGATTACAGTTGATTCCTTTCAAGTTTCACCTATGTTCAAGCAAGTACACACATATTTCCACTCATCTAATCTAAGATAATTTTTGGTCCAAGTTCGAACCAGTATGAAAGTCATGTCAGGAATCATTGATCAGAATTCTAATATGATGGTTCAGGAAAAGTTGATTGGAGATCTTTTACCAGTTGTTTCCAAGTCAGTTTGAACTAAAATTTAACAACCAGTTATTAAGTGAAATGAGAAGGCCAGTTGTACTTAATACCGTGACAAAATTTCTTTTAAAACCAAAAATACATCTTGCCGGACCAGCGGCAAAATTTCATACAACATGAGAAGGCTTTTTTTATAGCAGGTGTTAGGTGTAAAAAGGTAATAGTAGGAAGGTTCAAAAGATCATCTCATATCAATCAACCTTACCTGCCTACCCCATTAACATCAAACATCTGTCTAGAACCATTTGGCAACTATAGCTATGCTTTTTCTACTCAATGATCAAAGATTAATGCAGTCTTCCCAGTCAATCAGCTTACTATTCTAAGGAACGGAGTTCTATTTCGGACTGCTCAATTATATATTTTTTCCTTACAGTTCAAATTAATTTGAAACACAGCTAATAACGTTGCAGATCATTTAGAGTTGAATTATCTTTTACTTTGAGCCACACCAGATAACAAAAAGAAAGAGCAGGGGGATATTTAAATATGCTTAGCTTCTTTTTCTTTTTCTTTTTCTTTTTTTTTTTTTTTCTTTTTTTTTTTGATGATTCAATTGTTACAACAAGTGAAGGGAGGATTCAAACTCTTGCCTCAAATATGCTTAGCTTTTGAGCAATCCTAAAGAATACTGTACAGATAAGATGACAACACCTTAAAATGAAGGGTCTATTCTAATAATTCCTATTTTCCCATCCCTAATAAGCTACGCATCAATATTCTCATAACCTCAACTAATGACTTATTAGCTGATTTTCACTATTTGGTAGTGTTTTATCAAAGGTCCTGAAAATATCAGCTGACATAGTTTGGTGAAGTTCCCAGCTACTCAATTACAGATCTAAGTTGAGCTTGGCTTTGCTTCAAATTGGTTTCTTAAGAGCATATTGAAATACACTACTACCAAGCTTTACACAAGTTGTACATGAGAAGTTTGTGATTTCACTTATTATCCCTAGTCTCTAATGTGTTATGTGTATGACATGAATGCCACAACATTGAACCATAACCAAAGTAAACTCAGGGTGATTTAGGCTTAGCTAATGAGAACGTAAACTAATCTATCGAGACTTGCTAATGAGAAAATAAACTAATAAACCTACTCGAGCAAAACAATACTCACCGAAATGATCTTTAGATTCCACTGCTTCGAAATTTTTGCTGACTTGGAATTGTCATCCTCAAAATGCATAAAATAGTTTTACAATGCTTTTTTTCCTTTGGACCCACCCTTGTGGAGTAAACCATGAAGACACAACCTCACCCCGCGTCCATTGTCTAATGGATAAGACAGACGTCTTCTAAACCTTTAATATAAGTTCAAATCTTATTGGACGAGACGGATTTCCATATATTTCTTTTCTACTAACTAGGAATTTTGAATGATTTGAACAACAGACCCTTATACTTATTTATATATTTATTTTGATTATTTATTCTTAATAATAATTTTTTATTACTATAAAATTATTAATATAAAAAATATATAATAAAATAAAAGATTAGATTATAGAAATAATTATTTCTAAAAAATTAGAAAGTTATTTAAAGGAATCTCTTTATACCTGTTCCCAAAGTAGAAAGTGTTCCATTTGTTCTAGAATAGCGTCAAATCGAGGCGAATTCCTGATGGAAATCAAACCTAGGATGTTTGGTTTATAAATCATTCTAAGCCTCCAACCACTAAGCTGTACCTTGACAGGTCACTTTATAATTCTTATGTTTCTAATTTATATGCCAAGAAAAGAATAAATAATGGACAAAAAAAGGGATAAAAATCTATTTAATGAACCTTTTGTTGTAGATTCATGTAAAATATTTTTACTAATTCTTACCACTTATTGCGCAAGGCACGTCCAAGAGTATCAAATCCAAAGAATATGATGAGTGGCAAAGGAACAAAACAAAGAAAATATGATAAAAGTCTCAAAGGAGCATAAACAACTTGTGGTGATGATAGCACACAACTTAATTAATTGACAAATCAATTTTAAATGGCATGATCTTGTGGATGGGGGAGGGTTCTCACTAGAAAACCCAGCTCATAAGAATTAAGAGAAAGGCGGTGAAGAAGGGTACTTATTATTTACCACATGGTCCACATCATAATAAAACAATTAAATTGCCTCTGCATAGAGTTTCTTTTTTAGGATTCCCACAACTTGTCACAACAATCACAATAATTAGTCTCAGTGATAAAATAGGAAATGGAAACGCAGATAGGGAAGAACAACAAATTTTTTTAATAATGCCACTTGGAAAAGTTCCATAAAACCCAAACATAAGAGACTGCTTCTAAAACTAAAGGTCCTTTTGAGAACAACTTATTTAGCTAAAACTGAAAACTTTTTGCTGAAAGTGTGCTAAAGTATGCTTGAACCTTGGAAAAAAATTGAAAATGTGAGAAAAGGTAGAAAAAAATGAGATTTTAAAAAACTGTACATAAAAGCTAAAAACTAAAAGCTAAACTTATAAGCTCGTGTAAAACACACTCTAAATGTCTCCTCAACCAGACACTTTGAATCATTTACGTTGCTGCATACCACAAAGTCATTCCCTATTTCCAATACACCTATCTAGAATATAATCTTCCTAAGGCCAAAGCCTACAGATCCAACACCTCCTTACAGTGGTAAGCTGCTAATTGACATGGCATTATTAAGCCTAATATATAGCCTATGGTTCATATTGCTGGAATATTTTGTAATTTATAAAATATAATAAAAAAAATTAAAAAAAAAAAAAGAATTATGTTTAACCACAAATGTATAAAGAAACTAGGGAAAAGATGCTTTAATGTCCCTTGAAATAGGAAAATTCCAAAAACTAGCATTTCTATTTACACTTTTACTAAAGCTACAGCCATATCAACCAGATCACAAAAAGTGAGCCATAAATTCTTTACTTGCCTTCTCATATATCAATCAGAATTTTTTTATTAAAAAAAATAAATAAATAAGTAGAGAACTTCATTAAAAAACGAAGAAATAATACAGTGAACCAAGTCCAAAGCACACAGGTAGTGTAATATGGAACCAGCAAAATGCCTTAACTAAACTGCAATGAGAGTACAACAATAAAGAGAATTAGGGAACTAATTAAAAGGAAAAACACCTGCACCATTTGTCCATTCAAACAAAGCCTAGAAGAAAGAAAGCTTCAATTCACAAATCGATCTCTCATTCCCTTCAAATGTCCACACACTCCTTTCCTCCCAAATACCCCACATAAGGCAATGAGGGATCATGCTCCAAAACACTGTAGTTCTGTGTTTGTTGAACTTGCCCAACCAGCTAGTTACAAGCTCCACAACACCATTTGGCTATGAACCCCAAATGGTGAAACACCATGTTCTGTAGTTCTGTGTTTGGTAGAATAACATGTCTCCTTGTGAGTCCATCCCTAAAATAGATAACATAGTGAATGACAAGGCAGAAATTTTAAAAACTATTTGGCTCCTGCTTTGATAGGTAAAACTATGTGGTTCTATTACTAGGATGTACTTATTACCATGTACGTGTTAATCAAAATGAATTATGCAAATAAGAAAAATGCAATCATCTAGTAAATATAGGAAATAATACCTACAAGCAGAGTTACAAACTAAGCAATCAATGTCAAAGCTATAACAGAATTAAAACAAGTCAGATGACTATGACAAAATTTTGAGTCCAAAAAACCTATGCAATTTTTTTTCCCGAATAGGAAACCTATTCAATGTTATAGCTTTGACAAACAGTATTGCCAAGCTATAATAGAATTGCGCTGTGTCATAGCTATTGAGTAATAGCTTCGTGGTTTCATAGTTTCATAGCTTCACGGCTTCAGATTAATAATATTTATAGCATAGCTTTGATATTACTCAGTGTCCCTCAATTTCAAAGCTATAACAGAATCTCAATTCCAAAAAATCTATTCTTTGATTGCACATACAACTCCTTCTACAAGAAAACAACTTTCAATAAAAAAAGCACCAAAGCTGGAGTAATTCCAATTTTCAAACCCAAAAATTCAGAGGCAACTGTTTCTCAAACGTGCCTCAAAACTTCCCTAAGAAACTCTCAAACACCTCCACTTCCTCTTCACTTCTCCACTCTTAGTCTCACACTTCCAAACTCTCTTGAGGATCTCAAGCTAGAGTCTAGCAGATAGCAGAGTTCCATTATGAGACTAAATTTCAGAGCCCTATAATTTCTTGCGCTAGCTCATTGTCCACAAATACCACCAAAAGAGCATTCCAAAGGAAATCCATGCAACTAGAACCTCTCAAAACCTCATAGATAAAAATGACACTAAAACATCCATTCTTCCTCAAACTTCAAAACAATTTTCATCCACACCTATTCGGATCTAGATTGAATAGAGAGTTTGGAAGAATTGAGCAAATATTTCTGGCTCCTAATCATGAGCAAATCTCACAAATGTAGGATTCCAATGATTGCTCCATTAATGATTGCTCCTAATCATGAGCAAATAATTATTAACACTAAAACCATGGCTATTGAAAGAGACCAGACCAGATTATCATCTTCTCCCCGATTAACTTCAGTAGAATCTACATCATTCCAAAATTACTCCATGGACTCTAGCTTCCAATCTTCTTGAAAATATTGTATTAAACCAAGCTAAATTTCAAGCTTCAGTTTCATGTCTCTTGCTCTTTTAAGACCTCACTCTCCCTTATTCTGAACGACATTTCACTTCATAGTTCATTCTCATCTTGTAGATATGGGAAGCAATAAATATACGTATATTCTGGTACTTTTTTTAGGTAAGTGTGCTCTAGAAGTTGAGAAATATATTAGAGCATACAGCAAAACAAAAGGAAAAATCAGATAGAGAACTAAAAGAAGTTGGAGGCACACACTATAAAAAACAATCAAATGAATCATAAGCTCATTGAAAGTGATATATGATCAACATAAAATCTGAACCACAGTAATCCTTTCCCTTAACTTTTCTCATATTCAATTACAAAAAACAGTCGAAGTTCTTAATGGAAATTACAGTCCAAATTGTCCTACTCTGGATTGTTTTTAAAGCCAGTCACTATTGATAAGTGCAAAAGAACATAACTGACTTGTTATCATAATTGATATGGAGAAATCAATTTTACATGTCATGGTCTTGTGGATGAGGGAAGGTTCCTCACCTGAAAACCCAGCTCCCAAGAATCAAAGAAAGGAAACAAAGAAGGTAACTTATTACCTAGGATGCACATACACGGACATGGATATGGGTACGGGTACAATACAGTGACACAAGAAATTTTTGAAAAATTATAACATGATACGGCAGATAAGACATAACTACGACAAGGATACGACACAAATATGACACCCCAAATGAAGTGTTCGTGCATCTTAGCTTATTACTTACCACTTCATGATAAACAATTAAATTGCTTCAAATTCAGCAAAGAGTTCCTTTTTTAGTATTCCAACATCTTGTCTCAGTAACAATGATTAATCTCAGAGAAAAAATAGATGGAAACACAGTGACAGGGAAAGAACAGTGAAATGTTTTAATAATGCCACCAGGAAAAGCTCCGGAAAATCCAAACATAAGAGAGTTTCTTGCACTAAAAAGTCATTCGTTATTTCCTATACAGTTATCTAATACATAATCTTCCCCTGGCCAAAGCCTACAAATTCAACACCTTCTTACAGTGCTAAACCACTAACTGACATAGCATTGTAAAACCTATTATAGTCTATGGTCGTGCTGGAATATTTTGTAAACTATATGTCAAAACAGAATTATGTATAACCACACACGTTTGAAGAAACTAAGGAAAATATGTTACTGTGCCTATCGAAATTCCAAAAACTAGTAGCATTTCTCTATACATTTTTAACTAATGTTTCAGCCATATCACAAATACAAAGAGACTCAAATTCTTCATTTGCCTTCTCATATATCAATCAGTCTTTCTCATTATGGGGATATGATTCAAATTCAGCTCACAATATCAAATCCTTATGTCATTCCACCAAACTGATTTCAGCCTAGGAACATCCAATATGAAAATAAGTGCCAACAAATACCAAAACAATTTTTTTTTTTTTGATAAGTAAGAAGAAAGTATTATCAAAAAAGGAGTAGCAAGAAAAATACAAAGAGTTCATAGTAGTGAACAAAGAAATAACAAATAGGAAGACACAAACAGCCACTAAGCTATTCTAATAAACAAAAGAAAATCCATAAGAGTAGAACAATCCGAGAGACCCCAGCATCGAGACCAATCAAAAAAGGGTCCGTTGGCATAAATCTACTAAGTGAACCACAGTTTTCCCATTATCTTCAAAAGAACGCCGATTCCGTTTAGTTCAAATAGTCCAAGTTAAACTGCCCAGAATCAATTTGCAGTTATCAGAACTATGCTTCCCAAGCCAATGATACCAACAAAAGAACAAGTCCACAACTAAACCTGGCACGACCCAATCGACCCCAAACAACCGAAGCATATGCGTCCACAAAGAATGAGCTACCGGACAAAAAAGTAAAACAAATACCAAAACATGTATAAAAGAATAAGACACATTATACCATACCTCAAGGATTGACCTCCTTTTTGAGCTCACTATCTTCTTTCTGCCTCTATGGAACAACCTGGAAGTAATTTGGAAACGAACCAAAATACTCTTCAATCACATTAAGTTGAAGATTCTTCTCTATCTTTGTAAAAGGGTCATACAAAACCAGCTGATTGTTGCCATTCTCTATGAATAGCTCCCCGTTCTTCCAGAACCCCAATGGCCTTATCCAAGTTGATGGGGCTGTAATTGTAAAAAGCTTATTCCATGACTCCTTAACACCGAATTCAAGCAAAACCCATATATCAACAAAATGAGGCCATATTTCAAAACAACTCCTCATCACTTCATGATCGTGAGGTATAACCAAAATAGCAACAAAGCTGTTCAACACCGTAAGTTTACAGGAATGAGTGTCAGCATTACCGATCTCTGGTAATGACGTAGTTTTGAAAATCTCGTCACTGAAGTCGAATGCAATAATTTTGTCATCTACCTGCTGCTTTGTCCACCAGAAAAAGACTCCATTCATGTAAGTTGTGGAGACCCATTGAAAACCTTTCATGTAAATTGTGGAGACCCATTGAATACCAAAAATGACAGGTCCGAGGTCGATCTGTCTCCACGAACCACTGCTTACCCTATAAACCTCCGCTTCGATTTCTTTCCTATAACTATTTTTTGATAATCCTTTCTCAAAAATGTTAAACACAGAAAACCTTTCCACAACCCTGACAACCTTGAAGTCATTGGATATAGGGTCGTATCCAAACCCAACACTTTTGACGTGCCAGTTGGGACGAGGGCTCAAAGGAGTAAGACGGCTGAGTCCTGATGACGATGATGACGAGGACGACGTGGTGGGGTTCCATAGGTAGACACCTTGGTGTCCGTCGTAGAGACAGATAAGACCATGACAGAAAGCGATTATTTGAAGGTCAAGCTGGACCTGGAAACGGAATAAACAGTCGAGGGTGTCATAAGAAAGGAAGCTGCAGATACGTTTTTTGTTGTTAAAGGCTTTCACGAGGAGGAAGGGAGGATTAGGGTTTTGCGCGGTTCTGTTAGGGACGAGAATGGAGTGATTGAGGATGTTTTTGGAGAGGAAGTCAGGGGTTCCAATGAAAGCAAGCCAGGTTTTAGAGACGCATCTGAAACGAATTAGGGTTTTAGGTGGGAGGCGTGAGAGTATGTTTTCCACAATTGCCTCAGGCAAATAGCCTATTGACATTGTTCGTAGTTCGTAATGATCGATGTAGCTCGTTCTTCTACGATAGTAATATATACAGTACTTAGGTAGGTACAGGTTTTAGTTTTTTATTTAGATGGAAATATTATTTTCGTCCTCTCATTCCTATTTTGGTCCTTACTTCTTTTTTTTTGGCTTTTAGTTCTTATTTTGAAAAACGCATTTCGTTGTGGTCCCTACCATTATCTCAGTGACGGAATTTTCCTAGGTGACAGACGGCGAAATAAAATATTGTTTTCTTTATTGCAACATGTCAGTGCACTCTCTCCACCTTAGCTTCTTGCCATTAACAGACCCACGCGAGCCTCACATGACTTCCTCTCATGTGTGTAAAGCTCCTCTCCAACATAAAAGCTCCCAAATTAGTTGAAATCCCTAACCCCTAAATTCATGACCCCAACTCCTCTCCCACAGCACTGCCCAAACATCATCCTCATGATTTGAGCTCATGGAATCAAGCTCTATATCAACTGGTGGAAGCTTAAAGAAAAGAGGCCCAACCACATGCTTCTACTCTAAAAGACCTGTGCTAGTGGTATCATGGACACCTAACAACCTTGGCAGAAAGTTCTACGGGTGTCCAAATTTCTAGGTAAGTGTATTTAATTGATGTGTATTTGAGTAATGTGTATTTAATTTTTGACTTTCAATGTAATGGGTTGAAAGTAATGCTCTATTTTGGGTTGAAAGTGACTTCCAATTAAGTTTTTTGATTTGACCTGTTATGGTGATTCTATTGACCTTTTGGATGTAGGCAGGATGTAAGTATAAAATTTTCCAATGGCGTGATGATGAAATCTGTGAGCATGGCAATGTGCTGATCCCAGAACAGAGGCAATGGATACTAACACTTAAAGCAGAGGTTGCATGCTACAAGAAGAGAGAGAAGAGGTTGTTCATTGTTTGGTGTTGTCTCTGGTGATAAGTGGGATGATGCTCTGTGTGATCCTATCTTTGGTTGGTTATAGGGCTGTAATCGGTTCGATCAGTTTTTTCTAATCCAACCAACCGAAACCGAAATTTTCGGTTTTTGAAAATCTCAACCGAAACCGACCGAAATAGTTGAAAAACTGTCGGTTTCGGTTTCGATCGGTTTTGGTTTTTGGGCCTGGAGTTTGGGCCAGTTGGGCCTTTGATTTTTTTTCTAAAACTTTTCTGTTTGGGCTTCTTTTTTTTTTTTTTTTTTTTTTTTAAATGTAGTATTCAAGTCTCTGTCTTTTATGCTCTAATTAAGTCTTTTTTAGAAACCTTTTTTGGGCCTTTGTTAGGAACCAGTTGTGGCCCAGATTTAGGCCTTCTCTATTTTGGCAATGGTCATCTTTGGGCCTTTTTTAGCTTTCTGTTTTGGCCCTTATAGCCCAGATTCGGGCCTTTTTTATTTTGGCCATTTTTGGGCCTTTTTACACATCCATAAAACATTTTACAAACAAAAAAAAAATCACAACCTGCTTTTACTCAACATAAATCCAGAAATACACATAATAGCAAATTCTTCCACACACAAAAAAAAAAAAAAAAAAAAAAAAAAAAAAACCTGTTATAGATTCATAAATTCAAAAATACAACACATATAGCAAATTCATAAATCACAACCTATCATAAATTCATAACCTGTCCAAAATACATTTGCACAAACACAACCTGTCAACACAGATTCATAAATCCAGAAATAATCTAGAGCAAAAAATTGCTCTAGTGCTCAAAGCCTCAAACTAAGTTGTAACTTGTTACAAACGCCCATCAAATATAAACAACATTAAAAAATAAATTGTACAAGTCAATAAAATAACTAGTACATATTTAGTTACTTCATTAGTAATATGTCAATGTCCACATATTGTCCATATGTCAATACCTACATAGCATTATAGCCAAAGACTCAAAATAAATTGGCTATATGTCAATGTCATCATATACAGTCCATATTTAATATTTGGCCAAATACTCAAAATAAATTGGTCATATGTCATTGCCTACTGCCTAATATCATATATTGTCTATATATTGTCTATGTATTATGTATAGGCCATTGTCAAAGCTCAAAATAAAAGCCCATATCTATATGTACTTATGTAGGCCACTATCTAATAGCAAAAAGTGTACAACTATACATATCAAAAAGTGTACATATTATCATCAATACCACTTGGCCAAAGAGCAAAGAGAAATCTTCAACCGTCAACTTCAATAGGTGTTGGTGTGGACATGCCTAGTTCTGATGTTAATGCAGCATCACTCACAAGTTCTACAAACAAAAAACAAAAAAAAAACATAAAAATCACTTGTACAATAAAACAATAAATATGCCAAGAATTCAAGACATTTAGTTTTTTTTTTTTTTTTTTAATAAAGAAAGAAGTAGACATGGAGAATGTTCAATAAAACAATAAACATGCCAAGAATCCAAGACATACAGAATTTTTTTTTAATAATAATAGACATGCAAAATTTTTTTTAATAAATAAAGAAATAGAAAGTCATTTTTTTTAATATAACAAATAATAATCATACCTCCATCAAGCTTTTCAAACTCCTCAACATCATCCATGGCAACACGAAGGCAGATTGGAGCAGATGAAGGACGGAACCAATTTTGACCACATATGAGGGCTTCCACCATAAAGGGAGACAATGAACTCCGGAAGGGATCAAGGACACGACCAGCCGTACTAAATGCAAATTCTGAGGCCACAGTGGATACCGGAATTGCAAGAACATGTCGTGCAACTCTTGAAAGCACACGGTATCGTGGGGAATTAACCTTCTACCAAGCCAAAATATCAAAATTATCATCAAAATCTTCACAACTCTCTAACAAGTATTTATCAACCTCTGATTTGGTATTTGAAGAATCAATACCCTTCAAGTGCTTCCTAAATCCCATCATCCTCATTGCCTTCGCATCAACCACATTATAATCATCTCCCTCCATTGATCCACTTGGATTTTGGCCTTTGGCTTGTGCAGCAGCACTAGCACTACTACTCCCCACTTGATTTTGAGTATAAAATTTATACAAATCCTCCAAAACAGCCTTTACTCTTCTTGCCATATCAACAGCCTTCTGCCTCTCATACAAAGTACCAAAACAGTACTCAAGATACCTCAACTTGTATCGAGGATCAAGAACCAACCCTACATACAACAAGTGATTCATATTATCAAAATTCCCCCAATACTTTTCAAATTTGTTCTTCATGTAATCAACCATTGTTCTCAACAAATAACTATCTTTTTCATGCTCTAACTCAATTGTGTCATGAATTGACATGAGCTCCAAAAAAAAAGAATTACTAGTGACATAATTAGCACCCGAAAACCTCAAGGTTGCATCATAAAAAAATTTAAGAAATTTAGAAAAGATCCTAATCTTCTCCCAATCCACATCATCCATTCCCCAAGCAACCTCATGTCTATCATTTCCTTCTTCCTTGGACTCCTCTCTAATTGTCATAAGAAAATTTGGATCATCTTCCTCTAATCTCTCAAAAGCCTTTTGATACTTCTCGGCCTTCTCCAACATAATATAGGTGTAGTTCCACCTAGTGGGCACATCTAAGCACAACTGATTTTTAAATTCAACTTTCTCCTTCTCCGCACATAACTTAAATGTGTTTTGTCTTTATGGAGATGATCTCACATATTTCACAAATTTCCTAACCTTCACTATTGTCTCATCCATTTCAACTAACCCTTCACGAACAATCAAGTTCAAGATATGAGCACTACACCTCACATGCGAGTATTTATGCCCTAAAACCTCATGTCTATCATTTCCTTCTTCCTTGGACTCCTCTCTAATTGTCATAAGAAAATTTGGATCATCTTCCTCTAATCTCTCAAAAGCCTTTTGATACTTCTCGGCCTTCTCCAACATAATATAGGTGTAGTTCCACCTAGTGGGCATATCTAAGCACAACTGATTTTTAAACTCAACTTTCTCCTTCTCCGCACATAACTTAAATGTGTTTTGTCTTTGTGGAGATGATCTCACATATTTCACAAATTTCCTAACCTTCACTATTGTCTCATCCATTTCAACTAACCCTTCACGAACAATCAAGTTCAAGATATGAGCACTACACCTCACATGCGAGTATTTATGCCCTAAAACTGTTGCCTTCCTATGCTTAGTCTTTTTTTGAATAAAAGAAATCAACCCACTATTAGAGGCAGCATTATCAACTGTAATAGTTAGAATCTTGTCTATCCCTCAATCAAGTAAACACATCTCAACTGCCTTCCCAAGTGTTTCACCCTTGTGATTTTCCACTAAACAAAAACTAAGAATCCTCTTGTGTATTTTCCAATCACTATCAATAAAATGGGCAGTGAGACACATGTAGTTCAAATTTTGAACAGATGTCCATGTATCTGTGGTAAGGCAGACTCGCTGCTCTCTTAGGGCTTCTTTCAACTTTTGTTTCTCATCTAAAAACACCCTAAAGCATGTTTTGGCAATTGTTGTGCGAAAAGGGATTGGATTGAACCTAGGTTGGGCAACAGACATAAACTTCCTAAAACCAAAACCCTCCACAAACCTAAAAGACAGCTCATCTAGAATAATCATCTCTGCCAATGCTTTCTTACATTCCTCAAAATTAAACACCCAAGGCACAAGTTTACTGCTACTTTCTCCTTCTTCTTTAGGTTTGAATGCTAGGGTTGATTGGTTTTTTTTATCCTCCCTATAAGGATATTTCAAACATTGTGATTGTATGTGATTTCTCATGGCTGTAGTGCCATTTAACTTAGTGTTACAAGCATAGGTTGTGCCACAGTAATTACAAGCTGACCTAGGTTTTTCCCCCCCTTCAATAATAGTAAAATGACCCCAAACAACAGATCTTTTTTTACCAGTATTACCTGCAGTTGGTGGGAGTGGGGGTTTGCCTTTGTCTTCATGCAAATTGGTTGCCCCTTGATCCGCTTCATTGTGTTGACCCTCTGGGATTTCTCTTGTCTCATTCATCTACAAAATAAAATAAAACACAATAAGTCAGCAACTATAAAAAGTAAGAAATAAAAAAAAATTTAATGCCAAAATGAGTCTAGTCTACAATAAAAAAAAATACGGTAACAATAACAGTAGTATAACACAATAAAAGTCAGCAACAGAAAAAAAAAAGGGAATGAAAATGACTCTTCAAAAGAAAGTAATCTATTAACAAATACCCCAACATCAGTCAACTATTAACAAATACACCATCATCACAGTTAAGCACATGGGGTTATTGATTTTCAAATCTGTAACATCAATAAGAAAATAACTTAACATAACAGTTACAGATTCACAGCATGTCAACAACAATAAACAAAAATATCACAACAATAAATAAATAAAAAAGCAGCTAACTTTATATATATCAGAACTCAAAGGCAATCAATTAACTTTAATAAAGAAACCAACTAGCACAAGCAGCCAAGCACATGGTTATCGATTTTTTCAAAACCCTAACTTTATTTGCATATAAAACATTAAAACTTGAAAAAATAAACAGAGAGAAACACAACACAGAGAGAGAGGGTCAGAGAGTATCGAGATTTCTATTTTCAAAACCTAAAACACAAAACAAAGAGAAACACAAAACAGAGAGAGGGTCAGAGGGTATCGAGATTTCTATTTTCAAAACCTAAAACACAAAACACACTAACACAGAGTAACACAAAACAAAGAGAGGGTCAGAGTATCGAGATTTCTATTTTCAAAACCTAAAACACCAAACATAGAGAAACACAAAACACAGACAAACACAAAACAGAGAGAGGGTCAGAGTATCGAGATTTCTATTTTCAAAACCTAAAGCACCAAACATAGAGAAACACAAAACACAGAAAAACACAAAACAGAGAGAGGGTCAGAGTATCGAGATTTCTATTTTCAAAACCTAAAACACCAAACATAGAGAAACACAAAACACAAACAAACACAAAACAGAGAGCCAGCGTGGGGAGGCGGCGTGTGGAGGGCAGCGAGAAAGTGAAAGTGTGAGGGCGACGGCAGAGGGAGAGTGAAAGTGTGGGGAAGACAGACTCACCGTGGGAGATGAGAAGCCGATGATCGTGGGGAGGGCGGCGTGTGGAGGCGACGACAGAGGGAGAGAGTGGAAAGGGTGAGAGGTAGGGAGTGGGGCGGTCTAAGGTCTGAATGTTAGAGAGTGGAAAGTGTGAGACTGAGAGTGAAAATGAAAGAGTGGGCCGGGTAAGTAGGGTAGGGTTTCCACCTTTTCATTTTATAGTTCAATTAGTTTTAGTTTAATTAGATATTTAGTTAGTTTAATTATAGGTGATTAAAATCTAATAAATTTTAAAATGCTGGCCAGATCATTTGAAATTTGAAACTTTGAAGTGATGACTGAAAAAAAGAAAAAGGCCCACTGCAACTTAGTTTCCTTTAGTCACTTGATAACTTAGTTTGGTAACTTAGTTTGAATCATTTGATAACTTGGTTTTACTTAGTCACTGAATTGGTTTAAAATGAAATGATGGATTGGACTTTGTCCACTGCCTAAAGCAAAACTGGCAAAGCATATCTGCCAACTGCCAAAAGCATGTCTTTTTTTTTTTTGAAAATATCCGGTAGAGAGAGTCAAAGTGTTAAATATTTACAAAATATTTTATATTTAATACAATAATATAATATAATATAATAATATATTATTATATAATAATATTTCGGTTCGATTCGGTCAGTTCGGTGTATTAAAATTTGACATTGAAAACCGAACCGAAATTTTCGGTTTTTTATATAATAAAACTGAAACCGAACCGAAATTTTTGCATCGGTTCGGCTGGTTTAAAGCGGTTTTTTCGGTTCTTCGGTTTTTTGCACACCCCTAGTTGGTTAGAAAGGCGGGGTGAACATGGTTAGATAGGTGGGTAGGAATTAGTGTTGGGATTTAGTAGAAAAAGCCAAAATTTTTAGGGTCCTTTTGTAGGTTTTGGCAGTTTGTTAGGAAGTGTTATGTGTTGGGAAGTGACTCTGTTTTGGTATGGTTTGGCATGTGGTTGTGTGTTTTGGCAGTGTGTTTCCAATTAGCATTGGAACACCTAATTCTCCCTGTAATTTGAACTACTCATCAATGGAACATCTATATAATATTTATGGCAGTGTGTCCAATTTCTGTTGATAATTGATGTGTTTTTAGGGTAATATTTATTAAGATAATATTGTGACGTTTATGTTTGCTAAGTATGCATTTTTTGACATGTAATGGTTGAAATTTTGGACCTAACATCACCCACATTACTTTCAAATTTTGGTTGGACCAACATCAGTTTCAACATCGCTTTCAACATTAATTCACCACTTTGAAGTGTTGTTGTACCTGTTATGTATGCATTTTTGACATGTTATGGTTGAAAATGTGAACCAAACATCACAATAAAGTTCTATTGTACCAAATCATGAATTCATCATATTTGACCAAATGTTTTACATTTTTGTATGTATGATTATCTCCCAGGATCATGGACAGAGGACTGGCTCCCAGCAAACCCCACTCCCTCCATATATCTTGATGCATTCCTAGCTAGTTGCATTAAGTGTCTCAGAGGTGACTACCCTCCTCCTCTTCTACCTCTTCTGCCTTGGCTTAGGTTGGATATCAGTTGAGGGTGGAGGTGCACTTGTGAACACATTAGCATTGGAGGTTGGTGGTGCCTTATGTATTGTTAGCTTAGCATTGGAGGTAGGTGGTCCAGCAGTTAGGTTGTTTGCATTACCCTTCTTGGTAGCCTACAAACAGCCAAATCATAAGTAATCAACACACAAACCAAATAACCATCATTGAGCAAGCCACATAGTAAGTAATCAACACATAGACCAAATTTACCTTCCCAGTGGTCCTTCTGGCTTGGTTTGTATTCCCAGGTAAGGAGGAGTTCCCTCCTACTTTTCCCTTGCAACTTCTCCTATTATACCCTAACTTCCCACATGTCTTGCACTGCTTGGAAATGCCTATTCCTCTGTTCTTTCTATGATTTCTAAATTCATCAAGCCCCTGAGCCCTCTTCTTCTTAGGCCTGCCAAGAGGTCTTCTTTTAATAAGAGGCTACACAGGTGGCAGACCACTGGGTGTCCACTGTTAGGGTTTGTGCCCTAAAATCCAATTTATTGGCATGTCATGAATAATTAAGTTGTTTAATTATATGAGACCATTTATGAACTAATAGGACATTATCTTAGTCCATGAGATGCATAGTATGTGATTTATGTGAAAAGTCACAGAAAGATATAAATCACAAGTTCTTTGTAAACTCAGAATTTTAGTTCGTAGTCGGTGATGAAATTGGGCATTTCATCTGCGAAGACTATAACATATCAACTAAGATGATTTGTCTTGATCATGGAAGTGGAGACTTCTAGTTGGTATGTTGATATGTTTTAAGAGTTAAGACATATTGAACTGGACCGCTGTGAGATTTATTATTCTCCTAATGACTGTCAAATGAATAATAAAGCTCACGACTTCTATTTACATCAACTCTAAATCCTGAGAGAATAATGGACCTAATCATGAGATGTAGGTTGCTTTGATATATCAGGAGTGAGATCTATAAGTTATGGTCAAAACCTCAGTATATTGGGCAACCACATTTAGTGTTGATGGAACATATATTCTCAAGATGGAATTCATAATCTCTTAATGGAGATATAAAATATTCCCTTGAGATAAGTTTAATGGGTTTGGTTATTCAGAGTGTTGGGCCCAACCACTTTAGTAAGGAGTTACTAAAGTATATATTTATGGAATTGGATTTCATAAATATATTATGAATAACATAAAGGATTAAACCGGGTACTCAAGGATCAAGATGTAGTAAATTTACAAAGTGGCAGTCAATATTCATGACTTTGTATTACTACGAATATTTTAATGAAGGGGTTGTATGTATAATAAAGTCTTGGGATATAATTTATAGATAAGGCCTAGAGTGCAATTATATTCTTATAGTGGTATTGAATATAATTAATGGTAACTTTGGACTTGTCAAGAGTTGACGGAAAAGCCCAAGGCCCATTGGAGCTAGTGTCTTATTGGTCCCTTTGGTCCCATCTCAAGCCACAAACTAAAGCCCAATTGGATAGGCCCAAAAGGCTAACCCAATTAGAAATCAGTCATTATTTAATACGTGTTATTAAATAAAGAAACTAATGAGAATGGTTTAAACGTACGTAAGATGAAAAGAAAAAGAGTTCAGTTTTTCTCCACAAGGAGAAGAAGATGGATTTTTCTTTGAGAGTCTATGTACAAAAGACTGATTGAGAGACCACACATCTTGGGCACCATGTGGAATTGAGATGAAGATTGAAGGTATTCTCAAGTCAAGGTATTGAAATTCACTGCACCAAGGTACGCTTTCTATTCTTTGATTCTAGAATTCATGGTTACATGTTTATCTTTCATGATTGAAGTAGATCCGTTTTCTTTTTGTTGCTTCCGCTGCGTGTGTTTTTGTATGAGATACAAAAACCAGATTTTATCCAACAAATGGTATCAGAGCGGTCTTCAATATCATGATTGTATAGCATGTGATTGGATTTTAGAATTAAAGAAAAATCGTTTTCTTGGTGTTCTAGTTTTCTGCAATAAAGTTTCTGCATATTTATGATATTATCGTCATCTACAATGAAGTTCATAGCATCAGTTTTAAAGTTTTAAATGAAACTGGGTTATCTGTCAAGCATGAGCATTTCATTTTGTACTGCTTGAATATAGTTGGCAGTTATAGTTTTATTTGATAACCGTTGCTGATGCCATCAACGTATATGAGATATACATTGGTTCGAATAATAGGTTCATGTTATTCGAAGTGATCATGATTATGTCGCTTTATATATTCTGTGTATTGATAGAATTTGCTTTAATGGTGCCGTGTTCATGGAGTTTGTATGCATCAAGGATTCAAATACTTTATTTCATATTGAATCGGTATATATATATTGATAATGTGGAATTCGTATGTCATAAGGATTGAAGTACCTTATATCTATTGAATCCGTATATAATAGATAAAAGGTTGATATGATTTATATGTTATCAAGATTAAATCCTTATGATGATATTTGTTTCCTTGGTCATCTTATAAACATGTTTTAATTCCATTAGATCCGTTTGTGATCAAGTGCTGGAATTAATGTGCCATGATTTCTAGTGTCGGTGCCATGGTATATGTTACTTTAATTATATATGTTTTCATGATCAAACAGTATGTTAATGCTAGGTTTGTGAAATTTATTCTTAATGAGATTAGGATTATGTTTTCAAGGGTTTCTAGCATTATTAGGGTTCTTGATAATGATATTGAAAACCCTAATGTTTGATCTGAAAATCTTCGTTGATAAAATCAAAAAGTGTTTTGATGGAAGAACAATGAAGATGTCAAAAACGTTAGTTGTTTGTTCAAGAAAAACCCTAGAAAACTGCCTTAGAAAATTTCTGGAAATTCGAGTTTCACGAGTTTCGATCGATCGAAAATCACTTTCGATCAATCGAGTGAAACAGTGATCAGACTTCTTAGAACGATAGATTTTCGATTGTTAGTCGATCGATCGAATTTGTTTTTCGATCGATCGAGAGTCGATCGAGTATCAATCGAAGGAGTCAGAGGATCAAGTTCGAATTTTTTAATTTTTTCGATCAATCGAGAGTCACATTCGATCGATCGAAAGAAAGAAAATTAGAATTTTTTCTAAGTGTTTTCAAGTTTTTTAAGAGCAAGGTTATGTGTGATTAGATTACACATGGTTCTAACTAAAAGACCTAATGAGATCAAAGATGTTGGTTAAATAGAACTCTTGGTACTAAATCATTTTATGATTAATAGTCCTTAATTTATTTTAATTAGAGGTTTTTAATGAGATTAAAATTCTAATTAAAGTTATATAGTTTCTAATGAGATTAGAATACTTTATCTAGTAAATTAAGGATAGAGTTCTATATAACTAATTTTTGATTCATTAGTGTTTAAGGAATCCTAAATAGTTTAGGACTTCCATTTTAGTTAGTGATTCTAATAAGATTAGAGTCTTTAATCAAGTGCAAGGTTATTAGTTGTGATGGGATCACAATTATTTAAGAAAAACCCAAATAACAAGTGGGAGTGCTGAAATAACCCTTTTGTTAAGTTTTTTGTAATGTGAATAGATACCTTGTCTTGACTTCGAGTCTTGCATTCCATGCGAAGGGTATTTACTTCACGGATTACAAGGTTAAACTTCTTTGTGATTGCACGATTGTTCGTTACGCTATTGTGACGTGACTTAGTTACATCACATTGATTTCAAACAATTAAACACATTTATTGTGTAGGGTTAAAATTGTGATTAGATCACAATGTTTTCAAGACAATCCACTTGTTTTAAAATTTCTAGTGGGAGAGAGATTCAAGGGTTGATTCTCACGGCCTCCATTGCTGGTTTATAGTAGTGTGATTAGGCACCTCGCCTTGGCGTATATGCCTTGCTCCCTTCGGAGGGTGTTTAATTCATGGTACTACAGATTAAACTTCTTAATGATAGATGAAGTGTGTTTTTACATTGAGAACGACCACGCTTCCGTGGAGTTACTTGGTGACTCACATTGATTCTAGGCAATGGTGTACATTAGACTAAGTGTAATGTTAACCTTCCTTCGGAGCTATGTCATTATTACTTAGAGGCTAAAGGAAAAGCGGCAAATTATTTTTGTTTGGTAAGAGTTACCATGATAGCATTAATAATGAGAATAATTCTCGCCTGATCATAGTGATTGATATGACCTCGCTTCCGAGGAATATTAATTGCGGGATTAGGTTGTCGTTGCATCTAGTATAGTATGGTTTTCGGGTTCCATATTATGTAGTTATGGATGCAAAATGATAATGTCCTGTATTTAAGTTCATGGTCTCAAAATAGAGTTGTCATAAATTTTGTCCTCTAGCTACTATTTTAGTTGAATCACATTAACTAAGAAATAAATTTGGACATGGTGCTTAAAGAAGCTGAAGTAAATATTCATGTTTTGATTCAGCATTGTCATAATTTCCTATACATGATGCATTTATGGAAGATAGCTTATGATATGATCATAGTCTCCATTGAAATGCTAATATGTTATATTGGCTTCTATCTCAATTGTGCTACTGCATGAGATGCAAGAGTTAGTACTAGACTTAGACTTTATATTAAGTCTAAATGAGATGCTTGGTATAAATCATATTGAGTGCTAAGAAAAGCTTAAGAAGTTCCAATTCTATGTCATTTTATGAAAATATTTTATTTTAAAATGAATTGGAATTCTTGGATGTTGAGATTAAATGTTAATCTCATGTAGATATGATCCACAAGTCCTTGTTAGAATCATTTGATTAATTCAGATTGTTTTGAAAATAAATTCTTTTTATATTATCTGAATTGATGAGTGAGTTCTACGCAACGGAAGACATCCTAAAAGCTAAGGCTAGGATCAATATGATTTAATTCAAATTCTTAGCTTGAACCGAAAGGTAAGGGTGATAAGAAGAAGAATTATAATTCCAAACGGTTGGGTAAGCAAGTTGCCCTAGTAGTTGCCAAAAGGAAATTAGACTTAAAAGTATGACCAAAAGGAAAGTGTTTCTGTTTTGGTAAAGCTAAGCATTGTCCATGATTGTTTTCTAAATGGAAATTTATATGTTTTACTTTTTAAAGAGAAAGTTTCCATCCTTTGGTTTTGTATGTTTTGGCACTTAAGTCTAGATCTTATTAATCTAAATGGTATTCAAGATTGGTGAATGATGGGCTTTTAGAACCATTATTTTATTATATTCACAATCTATGAATTCTATTTAGAGGATAATATGATCTAGGGTTCCTTTTTGTAAAGGAATGAAGTTCCAATGACTTTTTAAAGTTAGTGCATACATTAAGGAGGAATAGGGCTCTTTCAAAGTAAAGGTAGATTTTGTTCTAGAAGAAAAATGTCAAAATTTGTTATAGGACAACTATAAAGTATATTTGGAAATGAGATGGTTGTATTAGATACACCACAATACATTATTCTAGATATATAGCTAATACACGGGTACAATATCGTAGTGGGAGGATTACCAAATAAATTCATACTTTTGGGATAAACTTTTGAAGTCATTCCATAAGGATATGAATTTGATCCTCGGTCCTACGTAAAGGCAATAGATGATATGAATATGGATTACTGATTCAAGGTTATGAGAATAGAATTAGATTCTATTTAAAGTCTAGAACTTGTAGAGGCGCTTAATTGCATTAAGCCTATTGTTTTCAAATTGGTCTACAAGTAAATGAGATTGATAGATTTGAAGGTGCAAACCTTCAAAGTCAAGACTAGTGGTGAAAAGATTTATTCAAAAGGAAATGGTTCGACTATGAAAAGATTTTTTCACCAATAGTCAAGTTTGACTCTATCTAGATTCTCTCATCCATTATATTTCATTTGGATGAAATATGGTAATGGATATCAAGAAAGCTTCTTTTAGTAGCAATCTTGAGGAAGACATCTATATGATGTAACTAGACTTGTTCATAGCAAAGAACCAGTAGTGTTTAGTATGCTAGTTGCTTAAAGTCCATTTATGGACTAAAGCAAGCATCTAAATCATAAAATATCATTTTTGATCAAGCAATCAAATGGTTTGATTTTGATCAAGTATTTAAAAGGCCTTATGTGTGTAAAAGCTATATAGAATAACAAATTTCTTAATGTATGTTGATGACATTCTAATCATTTAGAATGATGTAGAGTTATTGTCATCAATAGATTTTTGGTTGTCTAGTCCAGTTTGATATAAAGTACTTAGGTAAGACTAGTCACATCCTAAGAATTAAACTTTATTATAATTTAGAAATTAGGATGTTGGGTCTATCTTAAACTGCTTAAATAGATTAGATTCTAGCCAAGTATAACAAGTAATACTTCAAGAAAGGATTCTTTCCTTTTAAGTTTGAAGTTCCTTTATATAGGACTATGGTTCTAAGACATAAAGGAAGAGCATATAAGATGGTTCCTTATATCAAATCGATAGGAAGTCTTTATGCTATGCTAAATACTAGGCTAAATGTCTATTTTGCGGTGGGCATAGTAAGCAAATATCAAGTGAATCAAAAATCACTTATTTTAGTGGGAGTAAGGCATATACTCAAATATCTTAGGAGAATGAGGGATTATATGCTTTTCTACAAAAGTGAGGTTTTGATAGATACTGGATGTACAAATACTGACTTGTAGTTTGATTGTGATTCATGAAGTTGGACTTCAAGATATGTATTCATCCTAGGTGGTGAAGATACACATCAAGCGTAAGTATCGTCTCATTAGAGAAGATATGAGTACGTTAGTAGTAGTAGAAAAGATAATTTATGCAATAAATCTGGCTGAAACTTGTTTCCAAGCCTTGCCTTAGAGTGACTACAAATTACTCTATAGGGAGATAAGTGTCGGATATGTGGTAAATTGTCTTTGAGGGCAAGTGGGAGATTGTTAGGGTTTGTGCCCTAAAATCCAATTTATTGGCATGTCATGAATAATTAAGTTGTTTAATTATATGAGACCATTTATGAACTAATAGGACATTATCTTAGTCCATGAGATGCATAGTATGTGATTTATGTGAAAAGTCACAGAAAGATATAAATCACAAGTTCTTTGTAAACTCAGAATTTTAGTTCGTAGTCGGTGATGAAATTGGGCATTTCATCTGCGAAGACTATAACATATCAACTAAGATGATTTGTCTTGATCATGGAAGTGGAGACTTCTAGTTGGTATGTTGATATGTTTTAAGAGTTAAGACATATTGAACTGGACCGCTGTGAGATTTATTATTCTCCTAATGACTGTCAAATGAATAATAAAGCTCACGACTTCTATTTACATCAACTCTAAATCCTGAGAGAATAATGGACCTAATCATGAGATGTAGGTTGCTTTGATATATCAGGAGTGAGATCTATAAGTTATGGTCAAAACCTCAGTATGTTGGGCAACCACATTTAGTGTTGATGGAACATATATTCTCAAGATGGAATTCATAATCTCTTAATGGAGATATAAAATATTCCCTTGAGATAAGTTTAATGGGTTTGGTTATTCAGAGTGTTGGGCCCAACCACTTTAGTAAGGAGTTACTAAAGTATATATTTATGGAATTGGATTTCATAAATATATTATGAATAACATAAAGGATTAAACCGGGTACTCAAGGATCAAGATGTAGTAAATTTACAAAGTGGCAGTCAATATTCATGACTTTGTATTACTACGAATATTTTAATGAAGGGGTTGTATGTATAATAAAGTCTTGGGATATAATTTATAGATAAGGCCTAGAGTGCAATTATATTCTTATAGTGGTATTGAATATAATTAATGGTAACTTTGGACTTGTCAAGAGTTGACGGAAAAGCCCAAGGCCCATTGGAGCTAGTGTCTTATTGGTCCCTTTGGTCCCATCTCAAGCCACAAACTAAAGCCCAATTGGATAGGCCCAAAAGGCTAACCCAATTAGAAATCAGTCATTATTTAATACGTGTTATTAAATAAAGAAACTAATGAGAATGGTTTAAACGTACGTAAGATGAAAAGAAAAAGAGTTCAGTTTTTCTCCACAAGGAGAAGAAGATGGATTTTTCTTTGAGAGTCTATGTACAAAAGACTGATTGAGAGACCACACATCTTGAGCACCATGTGGAATTGAGATGAAGATTGAAGGTATTCTCAAGTCAAGGTTTTGAAATTCACTGCACCAAGGTACGCTTTCTATTCTTTGATTCTAGAATTCATGGTTACATGTTTATCTTTCATGATTGAAGTAGATCCGTTTTCTTTTTGTTGCTTCCGCTACGTGTGTTTTTGTATGAGATACAAAAACCAGATTTTATCCAACATCCACATATTCTAGTCATTGATGGGATCTATAATGGGCTCATAGCAAGCAATGTATGCAGTCCTCTTATAACAGGGATGGACATACTTATTAGCATCTTCCCTGTTGAAAAAGATGCAAGAAATGGCATGGGCACATGGTATGCCAGTTATGTCCCACTTCCTACAACAACACTTGGATTCAGCCAAATCCACAGTGAAACATTCCAAGCTATTCTTCACTTCAGACTTGCCATGACCAGCCCGACATGCTAGCCACCTGCTGCAGGCCATCTTCTCCTTATATAGTCTTTTCCTTATCTTAGGACACAGCTCTAATTCTACCATCATATCCTTGTTTGCTTGAAATGTAGTCATTAAATACAACCTAATGCAGTCAAGCTGCAACTACGTAAAGAGAATAGGGGAATTTATCACAAAGCATATTTATGCACATTTAAAGCACATTTAGAAATCACGAAGCACACTTCACCACATTTAGAAATCACAAAGAACATTTCAACACATTTATATAAAGTACATTTATAAATCACAAATAATGATCAAACTGTATTGATGGCCTACCACAGTGATTATAGGTTTATTCCTAAATTTAACTATCCTCTTGTTGAAGTTTTCACACATGTTCTTCAAGACTGTGTCACTCTGACCATCACTTCTGAACATATGCCTAGCCCTAATAGTTGTTGAGTAAGACTACAACCACTTGTATGCATCTTCATCAACTTCCTTTAGTTCATTCATTGCCCTATCATGTTCTTGTTGATAAGTAGCTTTGGCTGCTTTCCAAAAGAGGTCTCTAATAAGTACATCAGGGTGATTCTTCCTCAAATTATTATATAGATGCTTACAGCAAATTCTGTGCTCGTATTGTGGCCAATTTTCAACAAAGGTCTGCACCAATCCCTGTAAAGAAAAAACATTTATTACATATTTGCTAAAGCTTCTAACCTCGAACATTAAATATCAAATGCATGTAAAAGGGCAGTACACACCTTCTATTGATCAAATATGAATACCCATCTCTGGCCATCCCTTATGTCAGCAAATAATAAATTCAAAAACCAAGTCCATAAGTCCTTGGTTTCAACAAGTCCATGAGTCCTTCGTTTCAGCCTCAATAACTGCATAGGCAAAGGGAAAGTATTCATCATTGAGATCTCTGCCAACAACACATATCAGCTAGCCACCTGTCTTGGTCTTCAAATGGCATGCATCTAGTTCATTGATTGGCATGCATCCAGCCAAGAAGCCCTTCTTGCAACCATCTAGACAAATGTACAATCTTTCAAAATATGGTAGCCCAACTACCAAGCCCTGTTCAGCTGCCAAATCACCATCATTGAAGGTATGCACCTTCATCAGCACTGTGCTACTAGGGCTGCACCTCCTCAACTCTTCACAGTACTCCCAAAGTTGGTTGAACTGTGCTATGTAAGCCCCATCAACAACATCTTGAGCCTTCTCTTTAGCCCAATATGCTTTGCCTGCACTTATATCCACCGCAAACTTCTCATGCACAGCATCCTGAATATCTTTGAGCTTTATGTCTGGCTATCTCCTAACCTTCTTCACTAACTTCTTCCCAATGTATGATACTGTGCACCTTGGATTTTTATAACTCTTGGTGCATGTGTGTTCCATGTTGAGTGTTTTCAATCTATAGCTCTTCTCCCTTGACACCTTTGCAAGGTAGGCAACAAACTTGCACCCTGACTAGCATCTGGCTCTTACCCTTACCAAATCATTTTTCACAAACCTTATACCCCAACCTCCATGGACTGCATAATTAGTTATAGCCTCTTTAAATTGCTTAAGTGAGATAAACAACATATCCTTCTCAAACCTAATATGCTCAACTTTGGCTACTAGCTTGAATATTGGAAATCTGCTCCTCCTAATAGAGTTGTCTAACTCAGCAGTAGGGTTGTCATCATCACTTAAAGCATCACCGTGATCACTGTCAGATGTTGATTCGTCAAGACTCAGCAACTCCTCACTCTCATAACCAGAATTTATTACACCAGCACCCATTTGGCCTGGTTCAACCTCAACCTTATCAGCTTCATTATCCCAACTATCAGTACTTTCTTCACCAATATCATTGGTTGCACTTCTGGTTCATCCTTTAGGTCACTTCCCTCAGTCTCATTACTCTCCTCTCTTTGTTCATCAATTGGGTCCTGTTATTGGTCCTCAGCCACTGGTTCTTTGCCATGCCTCCTAGCATAAAGCTGTTCAGAATCTACCTCATTTGGTACACCATGGTCAGCATCTACCTCATTATCATGGCCTTAAAACTGTGAAAAATCAGGTCTGTAATCATCACTAGCATTTCCACCAAAATTTGAAAAATCATCTCTGTACTCACCATCAACATGTCCATCAAACTGTGATAAATCATCTCTGCAGTCATCATTACCATGTCTATACTCATAATTATTATCATTATCATTATCATCTTCATACTTTGCATGACAATAATAATGATCACTCTCACTCTCACTCTCACTACTAACACAATAAACCACATCTTCATTTTGTTGATCATCACCAACAAGCTCTAAGGCTTGAGCATCTACACCTTCTGGTTCCTCACCAGGTTATCTAACATCTAAGGGTTCAAAATCCTCCACTGGCTCATCCACTGGATGTTCAAGAAACACATGAATCTCTTTATCACCCTTCACCAAGTCTATCATGAGCACAACAACATCATCATTAACTACCTGGTGGAAATTTGCATGATTTGGGTTCACACCAGACATCTTAAACCAGAGCCTATCAACTACAGTGTATCCAAAGTCCCTACAGATACTCTCAATTCCTGCTTTTGACCACCTATCTGGGTCACAATTTTCTATTTGATCTATTGTCCCTCCCATATACTTTTGAGGGTCCCAAGTGAAATGCCCACCATGGTGGACATGTAGAGTAAAAAACTCATCCATCCTGCATGTAATTTATAGTGAAAATAGATATCTACTTATGAAATTAAAAATATTTTTTTAGTCTAATAAAATTATAAACAAATAAAAGTCAACCACAAAAAACAGCATCATAGGAAGACATGGACCCAAGCATTTTTCAAAAAGAAACACACTATACAGACAAACAATACAAATACCAACAAAAATATTTTATTCTTTATCACAGTCAACGTTGTGGTCCCGGAAAAAGGTGTCCACTACACAAAGCTATAAAGATAGAGAGGCAGAGAGAGAGAGAAAGAGAACATACCTTTACAATCTAGCTTTCACAATCACAAAGCATCTTCTTTTGGTTTCTAACGATAAATTAGGTATGGTGTGTGTCGAATGGTTTTTCAAATGATCATTTTTTGCTCTTAGTGGGTATGGTGTGTGATTGTTGAGCAAATGAGAGCAAGTGAGAAAGGATTTTCAGAAATTTGGGTTTCTAAAGGGCTAATTTAGGGTTTTCCAAAGCTTTCACACGCGTGGGTGGTTAAAAAAAAAAGTCCCGTGAGAGTCACGTGACTTCTTAATCATAGGAAGTTGCCACGTGGAGCAACAATTGACACATTGCAATAAAGAAAACAATATTTTATTTTGCCGTCTGCCACCTAGGAAAATTCTGTCTCTTAGGTAACGGTAGGGACCACAACGAAATGCGATTTCCAAAATAGGGACTAAAAGTGATAAAAATAAAAATGAGGAACCAAAATGGGAATGAGCTGAAAATGTATGGACAAAAATAATATTTTTGCTTTTTATTTATAAACAATATAGTAGGTGTAGGGGGTGAAAGCCCAGCCTAATGTATTGGGCCTGGGGCCCTATTCGAAGGCTGCTGGATGTTCGAAGAGGGAAAAATATCTGGGAAAGGGTCCATGTAGAAGAATCATACCTGGAAGTGAATGAGAAATGCATTCTGAAGAGGTCATCAGTTGTCCGAAGAGATCTTTCTCGTCGGATACGGTAGTCTTGATCAGTTAAATATCTGGAAGGTCTGAATGATCCTCCTAACAGTTCCAATGATGAAGATGAGCTCTGAGCATGTCTGGAGATGATAAGAACAAAGAAATATCTAAAGGGAAAAACTGCTACAACCGTGTTTAATGCGTTACAGCTACTTTTCTGTCCGCATTTATGTGGAGAAGACTCTTGAACAGTGTAATCTCAGCTACCACCACTCAGAAAACTAAAAAGGAGACTTGACATGACATATACTCAAGTGGATGCTTAGATGAAGATCAAGTGGACGATGGAGATGAAGGGGAAGAATGCTATAAAAAGCGAAGAGGCCTCTGATAACAGGGAGAGAAAAAGAAGATAAATACGATTTTACTGTAGCTCTAAGCATTGTAATCATCTTTATTCAATAAAATACCTCTTCGGACATTCATTGGGTCAATTGTTCAAGCCTGATTGCATGTTAATTCATCCTTAACTATCTTAGTTAATCACTGTGTGATTCACAACTAGCCTAGCTCTTTCACCCACTCTCTACAAATTCATTGTTCTGGGTTCAGTGGGCTCATAATCCATATCTCTTGGGCTTGAGTTACAAATCCTGACCCTACAATTGGCGCCGTCTGTGGGGAAAGCTTGTACAGGGGTGAAAAGAACAATTGGTGATGGTAGAACGAAGTCAACAACAAGCAGAATCTAGGGCATCCCAACACGCTAACCCTTTTCTTAACTTGGAGAGGAGACAAGATCGTGAGGGTAGTGTACTCACTGTGCATACTGGCCAAAGCCAGTCACATGGCAGAAGTCACGTGTCCCATGTAGAGAAGAACTGGGACTTGCAACTAGAAGTTGAAAAACTGAAAAGGGAGTTGTGCCATGCAAAGAGGAAACGGATTTCCTCGTATTCTGATGAAGATTCCGATGACAAGCAAGACGTCACTTATCAGCAGAAATATCGGACACCAGCTAGTGAATCCTTTTCCTGTGAAGAAGAGTCTCATCGCAAGAAGCAATATAGAAGCCCATCACGTGGAGACGTAGGGAATGATGCTATGAGCAGGGCTTTGAATCAGATCTCTCGGTCACCTTTTACTCGCAGAATTGAGGAAGGGAGACTCCCTCAGCGTTTTAACTAGCCAACGTTTACCATCTACAATGGTAAAATAGACCCGGTGGAACACGTGAGTCACTTTAACCAAAGGATGGCTGTCAACTCCAGAGACGAAGCTCTGATGTGTAAGGTTTTCCCCTCCAGTCTGGGGGCAGTGGCAATGAGGTGGTTTGACAGCCTGAAAGCAGACTCTATCAATTCCTTCAAAGAGCTCACCCAAGCATTTGGTTCACGCTTTGTCACATGCCAAAGAGTAGCCAGACCTTTATCTTCACTGCTATCCTTGAGCATGCAGGAGGGAGAGACCCTGAAGGCATATTCGGATAGGTACTAAGAAATGTTTAATGATATGGAGGGCAACTCTGACGCAATGGCCCTAAGCACGTTCAAGCTCAGCCTCCCCACTGACCATGGTTTAAGGACGTCCTTATCTGGTAAACCAGTTACTAACATGCGTCAGCTCATGGACCGTATAGAAAAATATAAAAGAGTTGAAGAAAATCAATAGCAGGGGAAAGGAAAGGACAAGGTTGTCCCCCAGGAGAGGAAGGATTTCAGGTCGGATCATTACAATAGCAACAAACCGCGGAGAGACTTTGCTGGGCAATCAAGATCAACAAATCCTCAAGCAGTCAACACTGTATTTAAAGAGCCAGTACACCAGGTTTTGGAAAAGATCAAGAACGAGCCATTCTTCAGGTGGCCGGACAAGATGGTAGGAAACCTTGAGAGACGTAATCATAATCTCTACTGCCAGTACCATCAAGACCATGGGCATACCACAGAGGATTACAGGAGCCTGTGGGATCATTTAGATCAACTGGTCGACGAAGGTAAACTGAGACACCTCTTGCACCACTCCAGTGGCCGAGGAGGGCAGATGGGCTCAGGGCCCCGAAGAGACGACTCTTTATAGCCGCCATTGGGAACTATTAACATCGTCTTCACCACACTGGGAAAAACAGGATCCTGGCCATTGAAGGTCATGTCAGTAGTCCGATCACCCGCAGGGGCTTCAGACAAGGTCCGAAGAGAGTTAAGTCTGGTGCTCCACTGGTTATAGGGTTCTCAGACGAAGACAAGATTGGGACCATTCAACCCCATGATGATGCGTTAGTCATCACCCTCAGAATTGAAGGATATGATGTGAAGAGGGTGATGGTGGACCAGGGTAGTCCTGTGGAGATAATGTACCCCGATATCTACAAGCGGCTAGGCCTAAAACCTCAGAATTTAACACCATACAATTCCCCCCTTGTAAGTTTCGAAGGAAGGTTGGTCACCCCGAAGGGCCAGGTACGATTACCCGTGCAGACCGGCTCAGATGTGGTAGAGGTAGACTTCATAGTTGTGGATGTGTATTCCCCTTATACGGCAATTGTAGCTAGGCCTTAGCTTCACAGACTGGGGGCTGTTTCCTCTACCCTGCATCAGAAAATTAAGTATCTATCTGAAGAACGAGTTTGCGAGATCCGATGAGATCAGTCCGCAGCCCGACAGTGCTTGGTGGCTACCATCCAACATGAGCCCGAAGCTGAATCCTCGTCCAGGGCTGAAAGGGGTTTATAGTAGTTAAAGTCTCGGGTATTGCCCGTTGAAGATCCAAACGAGGGTGCCCGATGCAAATATTTAGTGAAATTGTTATTAGAGACGATCCTGAAAAGTTCTTTCAAATCGGATCTCAGCTGCCTCTTCAGGAGAAGGAAGAGCTAATAGAGTTACTTAAGAGGAATCTTGACGTGTTTGCCTGGAATGCTTACGAAGCCCCAGGAGTGGATCCCCAATTTATTTGCCACCATCTCAAAGTCAACCCATTGATTATTCCCAAGAAGCAGCCTCCTCGGCGCCCATCTAAGGAACATGAAGATGCAGTGAGAGAAGAGGTAGCAAAGCTCAAACAAGCTGGAGCTATTAAAGAAGTTTTTTACCCAGAGTGGTTAGCGAATACTGTAGTGGTGAAGAAGAAAAACGGGAAGTGGCGAGTTTGTGTAGACTTCACTGACCTAAATAAGGCTTGTCCTAAGGATCCATTCCCCATGCCAAAAATTGATCAACTTGTAGAAGCCACTGTTGGCCACCCTCGGATGAGTTTCTTGGATGCTTTCCAAGGCTACCATCAGATACCACTAGCCCTAGAGGATCAGGAGAAGACTGCTTTTGTCACCCCTATTGGTAACTACCATTATAAAGTGATGTCATTTGGTTTGAAAAACGCGTGATCTACATATCAGAGAATGATGACGAGGATGTTTGAATTACAGTTGGGTAAAAATATCGAAATTTACATAGATGACATGGTGGTGAAGAGTAAAATTGTTGATGAACATGTGAAAGACCTTGAAAGTACCTTTGAAGTTCTGAGGAAGCATAAATTGTGCCTGAACGCTTCCAAGTGCTCATTCGGTGTGGGGTCAAGCAAGTTTTTGGGGTACATGGTGACTCACAGGGGAATGAGGTTAACCCCAACCAGATAAAGGCCATCAACAATTTACAAGCTCCTCAGAATCCCAAGGAAGTCCAGAAACTGACTGGAATGACTGCTGCCCTGAACCGATTTATCTCTCGATCAGTAGACAGGTGTCGGCCTTTCTTCTGTTTGATTAACAAGTGGAAGGGACTCGTTATTTGCCGCTGGAGAAGGCTATCCTAGCAGTAGTGCTCGATACACGAAAGTTGCCTTACTATTTCCAGGCCCATGCGGTCATTGTCCTCACTCAGCTCCCACTCAGGGCTATACTCCAAACTGCTGACTATACTGGAAGAATTGCTAAATGGGGTACAATCTTGGGGACTTTCGATATCAAATATATGCCTCGTACATCGGTTAAGGGCCAGGTACTTGTGGATTTGGTAGCCGAGTTCACGGAGCCCCACTTAGAAGAAGTAACGCTCACATTGGACATGGATCAAAAATCAGTTGGCATGATTTCTCACCAAGGCTCGTCCCATTGGGAAGTGTACGTGGACGGCGCATCAAATCAGAAAGGTTCTGGAGTGGGGCTGGTGCTGATATCCCCCGAAAGAATCATCATTGAAAAGTCATTAAGGCTGGATTTCTCGGCGACAAATAATGAGGCGGAGTATGAAGCCCTACTGATGGGAATGGCTATGGTTCGAAAAATGGGAGGAAAGGCAGTGGAGCTGTTCTCGGACTCAAGGTTAGTCGTGGGTCAAGTACAAGGTGAGTTTAAAGCGAAGGATGAAAGAATGCAGGGGTACTTGAGCCAAGTTAAATGCCTGCGGTCTGAATTCGAATTTTTCAGTTTGCTACACATCCCCAGGAGTGGTAATGCACATGCTGATTCTCTGGCCACTCTCGCTACTTCTTCGGCGCAAGATTTTCCGAGAGTCATCATTGTCGAGGACTTGCATGAGCCTACCGAGGCAAGAAGAGAAGCAGTTCAAGTTCACCAAGTTAGGACCGGGCTCTGCTAGATGGACCCTATTATTAAATTTTTGAGAGAAGATATTTTGCCTGAAGAAAGGGGGGAAGTTGACAAAATTCAAGGAAGGCGACCAGATTCTGGCTATCCGAGGACCAGAAATTATACAAACGCTCCTATTCAGGACCGTACCTGTTATGCATGCATCCTGAAGCAGCTGAGTTGCTACTAGAGGAGTTGCATGAAGGAATCTGTGGGAGCCACACCAGTGGTAGGTCCTTGGCTCACCGAGCCATCACTCAAGGTTACTGGTAGCCGAACATGCAAAAAGAAGCCCACGAATACGTTAAAAAGTGCAATCAATGTCAGCGGTTTGCTCCAAACATTCATCAACCAGGGGGAACTCTTAATCCACTATCCAACCCATGGCCTTTCGCCCAATGAGGCTTTGATATCGTGGGACCATTCCCTAAAACTACAGGAAACAAGAAATACCTTCTGGTCGGCACAGACTATTTCACCAAGTGGGTCGAAGCTGAGCCTCTGGCCAACATCAGAGATGTAAATGTGCAAAGGTTTGTGTGGAAGAATATTGTCACTCGGTTTGGGGTTCCTCATACTCTCATCTCGGACAATGGCCTATAGTTCGATAACAAAGCATTCAGGAGTTATTGTAGTGAGCTGGAAATCCTAAACAGATACTCTACCCCTACTTATCCTCAAGGTAATGGGCAAGCAGAGACTGTCAACAAGGTCATAATAAATGGCTTAAAGAAGAGGCTTGACGATGCGAAGGGCAAGTGGGTGGAAGAATTGCCACACGTGCTTTGGGCTTATAGAACTACGCCTCGCAAATCTACTGGAGAGACCCCCTTCTCAATGACCTATGGGGCTGAAGCTGTCATACCTTTGGAAACCGTATTCCCAACACTTAGGACTAGTTCATTCAGTCCAATCAGTAACAATGAGCAGTTAGAGAAGAGTTTGGACCTCATTGATGAAAGGAGGGAGAATGCAATGGTCCGACTGGCGCATTACCAACAACAGCTCAAGCAAGGTTACGATGCCAACGTAAAGCTGAAGCCTCTAAAACCTAGCGACTTGGTGCTGAGGAAAGTTTTCAGGACTGCAAAGAACCCAGCTTGGGGAAAGTTAGGACCCAATTGGGAAGGGCCATATCGTATTACTTCAGCGGCCGGCATTGGGGCGTATTTCCTAGAAAACCTGGATAGTCATGTAATACCACACCCTTGGAATGTAAATAACCTCAAAAGGTACTATTATTAATCGAATCTTCTCTTCAATCAATATGCTAACTCGTTCTAGGTTTTCTTAAGTGTTTAAACTTAAATCCAATCATGCCTGTAGTCCTTGGACCAGATGATTCGGGTTAGTTAACACTCGCTCCAGGTTTTCATAAGTGTTTAAACTTAAATCCAATCATGCCCGCAGTCCTCGGACTAGATGATTTGAGTTAGTTAACACTCATTCCAGGTTTTCATAAGTGTTTAAACTTAAATCCAATCATGCCTGCAGTCCTCGGACCAAATGATTTGGGTTAGTTAACACTCTGATACAGCTCTCTTAAGTGTTTAAACTTAAATCCAATCATGCATGCAGTCCTCGGACCAGATGATTTGGGTTAGTTAACACTCGTTCCAAGTTTTCATAAGTGTTTAAACTTAAATCCAATCATGCCTGCAGTCCTCGGACCAGATGATTTGGATTAGTTAACATTCCGATACAGCTCTTTTAAGTATTTAAACTTAAATCCAATCACGCCTGTAGTCCTCGGACCAGATGATTTGGGTTAATTAACACTTGTTCCAAGTTTTCTTAAGTGTTTAAACTTAAATCCAATCATGCCTGTAGTCCTCGGGCTAGATGATTTGGGTTAGTTAACACTCGTTCCAGGTTTTCTTAAGTGTTTAAACTTAAATCCAATCATGTCTATAGTCCTTGGACCAGATGATTTGGGTTAGTTAACACTCGCTCTAGGTTTTCACAAGTGTTTAAACTTAAATCCAATCATGCCTGCAGTCCTCAGACCAAATGATTTGGGTTAGTTAACACTCATTCATAGTCGTCTCAAGTGTTTAAACTTAAATCCAATCATGCTTGTAGTCCTCTGACCAGATGATTTGGGCTAGTTAACACTCCGATGCAGGTCCTCTAAATGTTTAAACTTACATTCGACCATAATCGTAGTCCTCGGATTGGATCATTTGGGCTAAAAAGCATCTTCATACAGTTATTGTTAATGTTTGAATTTACCGTGCCTGAAATTCTTGGATGCATTTAACTTTAATTTATAGTTTGACTCCTCAGTTAGAAATATGCTCTGCACACATTCAAGAAAGCCTGTGAAACTTTCATCTCACTTATCGTTTTCATTACTTATTAATAACTCTTGTATGTACCACTCTCTTCGGCATTGATTTAAGTCACTGGCCTTATTATCATGATATCATGGTTAAGTTCACCTATACTATTATAATCATATGGTTTAAGCTGTTTGCAATAATACCGAGACTTATAATTTAAGCAACAAGGATATTAAATGTAAAAGAGAGGATTTCATTAATCAAAATAAAGTAGTTTACAAGCCCTTACCTAAAAAAACAAAAAAAAACAAAACAAACAACTGAACTAGGTTATATAAAAGTACAAAATAAAAACTCCTAATCATATTAAGTCTTCGTCTGAGCAGCCGGGGGATCAATTGTCTGACTGGGCTGGGCAGCAGTAACGTCCGGGACTTGTTCTTTGTCCTTCTCTTTAGTACCCTCAGACTCTTTAGTTGTTTCAGCTGGAGCAAGAGGGGCTGGCTAGCTGGGGGCTGCTCCTGAGCTTCTAGGAGTTCACGAATGTCTGGATCATAGTATATACTCTCAGGTAGCCTCAAGGGGGAATCTGCAGGAACCCCAGCAGCATCCAGTGCTTTTCCCCACATTATATCACAGTAGTCTCGGCCAACCGAGGCAAACTGCTCAGTAAGGCCGAGTTGGGTCTCCTCCACCCTCAGCTGATATGCTACCTTTCTTTCAGCCTCAACTGCCTCTTTGGCCAACTGAGCATCCTTCTCGGCCTTTTTGGCAGTTTCCTTGGCCTTTCTTAAGCTCAACCTGAAGATCCTTCACCAGTGCTTTCTCTGTGGCCAAATTGATCTCGGTCAAATTCAGCAGCTGGCGTTGGTCTTCGGCCTGCTTCTCAGCATTCTTTAGGCCCGCATCAAGACTGTTTCTCTGCTTGACGATCTCCTTAAACTGCTCAAACAGTTGAAAATACTCCTCCTTCAGGCTACCCAAAGACTTTTCGGCCTCGGACCGAGAGTGGGCCTCTACTTGGGTTTCAATATATGTCTTTTTGTTCCACTCTTCAGCCACAAAGACTTGTTGGGTAATCTGCGCAGTAAAAATGATAAAGTTAACATAAAACAATTAAAAAAAGTAACATCCCAAAATGAAGAAATGGATTAACTCACTTACCATGGCTAAATCTCTTTTTAGGGACAAGAAAAGTTCCTGCTGGCTGAAGCGCCGGTAAGACTCCATGTCCTGAGGGAGGAGCAGTGGCTGCTCCAAAGCCTCGGCAACAAGACCTGCCCTCCCTCTATCATAGTTCCTTAGGGAAGTTTCCCAAGGAATCGGAGCGTCATCCAATTCTAGTCGTGAGGACCAAGTGCGAGGTCCTCTGCGCACATCAGCAACGAGAGCCTCATCTCGGCTCTCAGTGGATGAAGCCCTCTTGCTTCGATGGTCTTTCACCACCTTCTGCTGCTTGGTCCCTTTTTTGCGGAACTACCTCCCCTTCTTCTGGGGCCACGAAGGGCCTTTTCTTCCTCAGATCTGGCAGTGGCTTCAGGCCGAGATCAGAGGCCTGAGGGGGTGGTGGAGGAAGATTCACAACCGGTTGGGATGTACTAGTCCCCTTAGGCTCGGGCTTCTTACCCCTGTTCTTCATCAAGCTCCTTAGATCCGCCATGTCTTCTTCTTCCGAAGAGTCCTCGGGAAGAGCAGTTATTAGTACAAAAGGGTGGACAGCAGACTACCTGTCAGTCTCCTCCTCGGCATCAGGAACTGTTATCACTTCAACCTCTTTCGAAACTTCTCCTTCGAATCTAAACTTGTCTATCTATTCCTCAAGTGAAGAGGTTGAAGAGGCAACTCCTTCACCTGCTGCTACTGGCTCGAGAGGAACCTGTTGAATTGGCTGGAGGAGCAAGGGTATACCCTGCGGATTTGGATATGGCACGGGCGCAAGGTCAAACGGAACCAAAAATATCCTTCCGGGCAACGTCTATACGGTTGATGCGGTAGTCCCCCTGTTTTATCGTGTTACCAACCGGCTGAAAATCCTTCGGTTTCGCTGTGTACCCAAGAATAAGCGGAACCGATCGGAGTTGCCCGTCTTCGCTTACGAAAATCTCTGTGCAGGTAATTGAGGGCGGCAGCATTTGTAAGGCTGAGTCGAGGAGAAACGTGGTCTTTATTTGTTAGTATTATAGCAAAACTTAGTCAAAAACTTGAAAGGAATTAAAAAATATATAATAATAAATAACAATAATAAAATTCAAAATTACTGGAAAGTGTAGATCCTAAATCTACTGTCAATAAACCTAAATCAAGGATATTCTACCTAGTTCTCCTGGCCTGGTCGGGCAATGAGGGCCGTCATGCCAGGCGCCCGAGACGATCACATAGTCGTCTTTCATCCCGTTATTAGATTTAGGAAGGCAGGAGACGAGCTTAACCACGTCGGACCTGAATTTAAGATAATATCCCGCCCCTTTTTGGCTGTGGCACTCATACATATGTACCACGTCGAGCCAGGTGAGGCCCAACCCTAGATGGCGGTTCAGATCTTCAACTGCTCCTAAGATCCTTAAGACGTTGGGCGCACATTGGTCAGGGCTAAGCCTATGGTTTCTAAGGTAATTACTGGTAATGGGACCCATAGGGATGGTCATCCCCTCTTCTAGAAAGGCGATGATGGGGATAACAACTTCGCCCGTCTTTCGATCTGTTAGTATTCTTTCCGGAGAGCAATACCTCAGACCCACATTTTAAGGTATGCAATATGTCGCCTTAAACTCCTCTATTTGGGCGGGGCTATCTACCAGATACTAGAATCTACCCATTGCAATTAAACAAAAAGATGGAGTCACTAAGTGAAGTGACTAGGGAATGATTATTCGAAAGCCGAGGAGGTTGGCCGAAGAAGGAGACGAGGGGTTTAGAAGTCGAAACTTATGCAAACCAAATCGGAATGTGATCCTTGAACTCGCAGAAAGATTCTTACGGATTCTGAAAAGGGGCTAGGACCGGTGATTGGAAGAACTTGAAGGATTCGAATGCTTGAGTTTGCTGAGTGCTCTGAGAATTTGCGAAGTAAAGAAGAAGTAACCTGTTCTAAGGCTTTATATAGGGACAAGCGAAAGAGCAGGAGTCATCCCGCCCAAATTTTGAGGAAGAATCACGTCCGTTGGATCAATAGCCCGTCGTTCGATACCAAAGATAAAACGCCGCCTGGAGTAATTGATAGTCCATTGGGAATACTGAAACGACAGCAACATTAATGAAGCGCCTGCATCTGCGCCTACACATGGAAGTTCAGATATTTTTATTATTTCAAATTTCTATTTTGTGACAAGTCAAAATCCTATTTTTTCTCCTCGGATGTGAGGGAAAAACTAAAATTTTGAGGGGCTATTATGAGGGGTGAAAGCCCAACCTAATGTATTGGGCCTAGGGCCCTATTCGAAGGCTGCTGGATATCCTAAGAGGGGAAAATATCTGGGAAAAGGTCCATGTAGAAGAATCATACCTGGAAGTGAATGAGGAATGCATTCCGAAGAGGTCATCAGTTGTCCGAAGAGATCTTTCTCGTCGGATACGATAGTCTTGATCAGTTAAATATTTGGAAGGTCTGAATGATCCTCCTAACAGTTCCAACGACGAAGATGAGCTCTGAGCATGTCTGGAGATGATAAGAACAAAGAAATATCTAAAGGGAAAAACTTCTACAACCGTATTTAATGCGTTACAGCTACTTTTCTGGCCGCATTTATGTGGAGAAGACCCCTGAACAATGTAATCTCAGCTACCACCACTCAGAAAACTAAAAAGGAGACTTGACATGACATATACTCAAGTGGATGCTTAGATGAAGACCAAGTGGACGATGGAGATGAAGGGGAAGAATGATATAAAAAGCGAAGAGGCCTCTGATAATAGGGAGAGAAAGGGAGAGAAAAAGAAGATAAATACGATTTTACTGTAGCTCTAAGTATTGTAATCATCTTTATTCAATAAAATACATTTTCGGACATTCATTGGGTCAGTTGTTCAAACCTGATTGCATGTTAATTCATCCATAAATATCTTAGTTAATCACTATGTGATTCACAACTAGCCTAGCTCTTTCACCCACTCTCTACAAATTCATTATTCTGAGTTCAGTGGGCTCATAATCCATATCTCTTGGGCTTGAGCTACAAATCTTGACCCTACAGTAGGTAAACTACATATTTGATCTCTAACCTTTACACCATATGTCAATTTGGTCCCTAATGTTTCACTTGTATCAGTTTAGTCCCTAACCTTTTGGTATTGTGTCAAAATAATCTTTGTCGTTAAGTGATGGATGAAAAATAATGACGTTGTTAACGGCTAAAATAAAAAATTTATTTTTTATCCCACATGGATGCGAAGTGTACTAACATGATTAAAAATCCAATTAATCAACACCACCTCATCCAATGGCTGACAAAAACCTAAGAATTCGTCTCTTTCTCCATTAACACTCTTCTTTGTGTAAGCTTAAATCTCCAGTGGTAGCAAACAACGAATGCCTACCCAAATACAACTATCTCAGTCCCTCTTCTTCCCAACACTCGTCACTCTGCCTTACTTTACATCCATCCATATCTTTCCCTGCTTCTACTAACGTGTTTCATTTTCATTGAGGCATTTGGTCGAGCATATAGCAAAAAGAGACAGCATTAATAATTAGTTAACCATGGCCACGAGCATATACTACACACAAATAACAGTAACGCCACTCTCTCTGCCTTTGGGTTTTCACCTACAATCTCCAATTATTATTATCAATGCTTCTTAGTTAGTAGTTGTTGGTTGAAATTGTAATTGAAGTTGTTGATCTAATCACGTGGTTGCTAGCGTCGCCGCCCTTAAGTTGAAATTGCAGCATTCTTTCTTTATTAATAATTCAGATTTTGTTTGTTTTGGTAAGCTGAGAGGAAGGAGATAATATTAGTAGTTACTTTAATAAATTGAAATTGGTCTTCTAAATTTTGATTTCTCATTCTGAATTGAACCTTTGACACAAATATAAATGACTTAATGAAGTTTACGGTTGGGTGGAGCTGGACATTGCTCTCTCTCTCTCTCTCTCTCTCTCTCTCTCTCTCTCGTTGAAATCGGAAAATAGGTTTTTTTTTTCTCGGAAAATAGGTTTTTTTTTCTATGTCAATACACTTAGCATCCCATGTGGCATTTTTTTTTTTAGTTAGCTACATCAACATTTTCCATTTAGTACTTAATGGCAAAGACTATTTTCATACAATAACAAAATATTGGAGACTAAAATGACACAAATGAAACATTAGGGACTAAATTGACATATGATGCAAAGATTAGGGACTAAATATATAATTTACCCAAATATATTTCTATTTGAAGGAAAATTAAATTCCATATAAATGTGTTTTTGAATATAAATATGAGCTGCATGCATCTAAAGAACTTAACAAAGCTCCGTTTGTTTTGAAATAAATTATTTTCTGAAAAATATTTTTTTCATTTGGAGGTGATCATTTGAATGTAAAATATGGTCAAATTAAACTTAAAAAATGTTTTTTGTTTACAGTAAAATCTTTTATAAAAAGTTGTAAAACGTTTTACTTTTTAAAACTTGAAACACACTGAAAATATTGTGAATAGAAAGAATTTGGTTGAAAACACAAGTTGCATTTTTTTTTTTTTTTTTTTTTTTTTTTGGGTTGAGAAAACCGACCAAATCAAATATATTAAATCAACAGATGAAGTCTGTCATGAGAAACAAAGGGAGGGATATTCTCAGAGTTGTCCTCAATACAAACCAAAGGCGCAAACAAAAATTAAAGAGTTTTTAGCTAACTTGGCAGCAACTCTATTACAATCTCTACGGACATGAGAGAAAAAACAAGTTCGAAACTTAGAGGCAGCAGCGCAAGAGTCGTCCACCAGACGGCCAAAGTGAGAAAAACAGATGCCATCCGAGTGATTGGGGCAAGAAAAAACAGCTGGTTGAACCATGGAGTCGACAGCCAAGTGAAATTCATGCAGTCTTGCAACAGAATCAGAGTAAATTTGGGAGTATGGGAGGGAAACTTGCTTCAAACAGACAGCATTACACTTAAACCATATACCCCAGCAAACCATGGCAAAGCAATCAACAATAGTAGAGTCTAATTGCCCAAACTGCCTATTCAAATGGCAGAGGTTAATTTTAATAAGTTTTGTCCTCTGAATAAGGGTAACGGCTATTTATGACTCCATGACACCAAATTCGAGTAAAACCCATATATCTAAAAAATCACCCTCCTATGCATAAGGGATATCTGTGTTGTCCTCTGAATAAGGGTAACGGCTATTTATGCCCTGGGAAATTAGTCCCGTCTCCAAAAGGGTTAACCAGCACCGCAAAAAGACTTGTTCAACACCGTGAGTTGTATGAAACACGGGTAAGCAGAAAGGTCCAAGAACGTCATCAGTATGAAAACCTCCTTGCTGAAGTCAAAAGCAACAATACTCTCAACGCCCGCATCGATTGTCCACCAGAAAAAGAATCCACCCATGTACACTGTGTTCCGAAAATCAGGACAAAAAGAGTGGGGAAAGTCCTCTACAATCTTCAAGCAGTCTCCACGAACCAGTACTTGTGGTATACACTTCTGCTTCGAGGTTTTCATTGTACATAACATTCAGAAGCCTGAGGACCTTGAAGTCATTGGATATTGGGTCGAAGACGACCCCAACACTATAAGGCTTCGACGTTGAACTTTTCACGAGGGGTAACAGGAGGAAGAGGCTTGAGTCCTGATGATGACAACGACGTGGTGGTGGGGTTCCATAGGTAAATGTCGCCATGTTGGGAACGGTAGTAGAGACAGATGAGACCATGACAGGAAGCGACTATGTCAAGATCGTATTGGTAAAATTTAGGATCAGAAAGTGGTGGGAGATCGAGCAGGATTTGGTTTAGCATTACTGGAAATCGTACAAGTGAGAGATACCCATTGCTGAAAATCAGGATTATTTTAGATGAAATTAAAGTGTTTGGCTACAAACTTCTTCGTAGTGTATATGCGAATCAGAAAATTCAGCTAGTGGAGACCCAAATCATCCCTCCACTAATCAGAGGCCAACATTTCAAAGTGAAATTCGGTTAAAGTAATCCCCACAAAATACAAAAATAATAAAGCTCCTCCCTCAGTCTGTATTTCTCACTGTATTTGTTTATCTAGCTTATATAGTCTTGTACCCTTGAAAGTAGAAACAACTGGGGACTCAGCACCAAACTAGTAACCTGTCTCTAAGTAGCTAACCAGAAAACATTCATACAAATATACAGCAAACACCATATACTAAGCAGTCTAAGCTAATATTATACTTCTGTGACAGTGTGACTAGCTCCACCTGAATCAAAATATAATTTCACCATGTTGACGTCCATAACACTCCTCGCACACCTGTTGAACCAAAGATATGCAAGGTAAGTAGAGATCATCTTGAAAAAAAAAATGCCTATGTCCAATGATAGCAAGTGTGGGAAAAAAAAACATTTATGATGCTTGTTTCAGGTAAATGGAAATGAAAATTCACAAGAGAGATTCTTTTCCACTCTGAAGATGTAGCAGTGAATACAGTGTTTTTCTTCTTATTGGTTTTACATTTAAATAATCGGGGGTGGAACTAGAACTTTAAGAATGAGGGAGCCAAAGTAATAACAAATTTAAAAATTTATTAATAATAGCAGGTTCTGTATCTAGAACTATTCTGTAATAGCTTGTCACTAGAAACTGAAGATAAAACAAAACAAGATCATCATGTATAAATACGAATGTTGAAGGAGCATATCTATTTTTAGATATCATAATGTTTTTATGCCACTTGATCATGTCTTTGTGAATTGAGAGACCACCTCAGAAGAGAATTCTAGTTCCTTATTCCCTTAAAAATAAAATAAAAAGTTGTTCTATTAAGAAGGTTTATGTGGAGATGAAATTCTAAAATCTAGAAGATTGAAAAATTTTTAAACAGAAGAAGTAAGGATACTACTAAAAGAAAATATCAACTCATAAAATGATATACTAGAATAAAGATTTGGGCTAAACATAAAAATCTCAACACTATTGGCTTAATTCCTAAACCTAGACAAAAAATAAATAATAATAATAATAATAATTCTATGGAATTATTTTCTTCAGAATAAGTGAATAACTGTTTCTTCCTAAAACTTGTTTTTCAACTCTTGCATTTTTCACCCACTCCGTCACCTCCAAAGATGTCATATTTTCACTCCCATTACAGTTTAACAATAAATTGAATATCCAACTTGAGTTCCAGAAACAAGGCAGGAATTAATTATAAAGTCCTACTGCAGATATTATAATAAAGCAGAGAAACAGCTTTTACGTCCAATAGGAATAACAAGTTATGCCAACAGAAACAACTCCGCTCAAAATATTGCAGAGATAATGATTCATGATATCAAGTTTCAAAAGTTATACATATTATAAGATCTTCATGAAACATTTTTGCTATTCTCAATGATATAACATACAGTACAAAATTTTAGTTTAAAACATAGAAATTAAGATGGAGCTCCACAATTAACAATCACTATAAGTTTCCCTTAATGTCAATGACTAATCTAATCATGTATTTATTTGGCTATTTGGCTAATCTACAGATAGCCCAACTTTTCAAGGTACAGTTTATTTTACCAAACTTGTTTTTAAAGCAAGATAAGCTAACAAAAACTAGCTCATTCAAATGCACATTAATGCCTAAAGGTTCTGTTGTACCAACTTGACACAACAACATGTATAAAAGGTACATTTTATGATTTTTGCAAATTACATGCCAGCTATAAGATTGAAGAGGGTTTTTCTTTTGGAAGTAAATGAAATTTATTAAAAAGCACAAAAGGAGGAACAAGCCTAGTACACATGGTGTATACAAAGGCGAAACCAAAAGGCAAAAAAAAAACAAAAAAAAAAAAAAAACAAAAAAAAAACAAAAACAAAAGAAACATAGCATCAAAAATTCATCATAGCTAAAAAATCACTAAAAACAAGTACTTCAACTATAGAGCTCTTTTCCATTAAACCTGTGCGTATACTTTTCCCTCCAACTGATAGATCAAACACAAAGGCATGAACTTTTATATTCCATCATTAACCTTCTTTCAAAGTTCTCTTGCCAACAAGCCTATAGTTTCATCATATATTTTGGCATAACACAACTTACACTGAACAATCTTAAAACCAAGGACATAACTCTAGCAGTCTCATAATGAAGAACGAGATGATCAGTTCATTCACCATTAGATTTGCACACACAACACCAATCAGAAATTATAATGCCCCATTTCCTCAAATTGTCGGCAGCTAGAATTGAGCCTTTCACAGCTGTTCTAATAAAGAAAGTTGCGGGTGGTGGAGCTCCAACACACCAAATAGATATCTATGAGAAATTGATGTTGGCCCCTTTCCTCAAAGCCTTATAATAATTATTAACACAAAAACCATGGCTCTTGGATAGAGACCAGACCAGACCAGCTTGTCCTCTTCTCCTGGATTAACTTTAGGAGTGTATAGATCATCTTGAAATGACTGTATGAACTCTAGCTCCCAATCTTGGACTGCACAATTAAATTACGTATTCCACCAACAATTTCCATTCAAACAATATGTGTGAACTGCAACAGTAGCATCTCTATTTCAGGTAATGAGAAACAACTCCAACTAGGTTCTGAACATCTCCTAGGACAAGGACTCAAAAACAAAATAAGACTTATGGACCTTTGGTAAAGCCAAGGACAGCCCATTCCAGAAAATCTTGTCTTTTGTTATTTAATCTTTTTTATCCTCAAAATTTTTACAAACACATCATAACCCCAAGTATTTCAAGAAGAGATGAGGGAAATTGCACATAATAAGTCTGGTCAATTCTTCTAGGTTCCGAACAATACATCTCCTACCAAAACCATCTCCTAGGGTTAAGGTCAATAGATACTCAAAAATGTCTATTCAAATGTAGTTTTTATAAAATTTTTGAAAATGGGCTCTAAGGATTTCTTAAATTTGGACTCTATTTCCATGTTTCACCAATTGATTTTGCATGAAAATTGACGGTTTGAGCTTTGTTCTACATGGCTTGGCTTTCTTGAAAATATTGTAGCTAACCATGTTCTATTTCAAGCCTCAGTTTCATGTCTATTGCTCTTTTAAAACATCACTTTCCTTTTTCATACCCATCTTAGAGATAAAAGACACATATATTCTGGTACATTCTCAACTCTGACTATGGGAAGCTACAAAATTAATATTTAAGAACCATTACTGAATGAACATTGAATTGAATCACATTTACTTCCCTCTTTTGTCATAGACTCATAGTGGTTTAGTTTGCTTTCATCATTGACTCTATGTTAACAAGTTTCTTCATAAAAGACATTTCAAGTTTCCTTTCTTTCCCCATTTTATTACATACTCAGCTGACAGGTTTTGAGAAATATTGATCTGGTTTATGAAAGAGGGAGGGAGTGTTGGTTGAATGGTTTGATTTTTTCAGCTGTCTACAATGGAGGTCACCAAGTAATTCGCTAAGCACCCTCCTCTTTCTTTACAATGTAATTATCAAATGCATCAATTGCTAAACACAAAAAAAGTATTACTTACACCAATGTTTAGGAAAATTCATATAAAAGGAGATGGCATATTGAAGAGTGAACCACATCTCACCTCCTCTTATCTTTAGGACAATTTATATAAAAGGAAAAGGCACATTGAAGACTATATCATACCTTACCTCCTCTTAGATCAGCTCAATATATTTGTCTGTGGCTGACCTCCTGAACTTAACTTGTTAAGGAACGATTTAGTAAACCCGTTAAGTTGAAGATTCTTGGTTGTCTGTGTAAAAGGATCACACAAGACCAGCTGCCCTTCTCTGTTCTCCATAAACAACTCCCCATTGTTGCAAAAGCACAATGGCCGCCCCAAATCGGAATAGGGCCCAATTCTAAACAGCCTAGTCCATGATTCCTTCACACCAAATTCAAGCAAAACCCATATAGAAGACGATGCCGCCATAGCAACAAACCCATTCAACACCATGAGACTCCGACGTCCTCCGTAACAATGCCCAATAACACTTTTATCCGGAAGCGGCGTCATTCTGAACACCTCATTCCTACAATCGAAGGAAACAATTCTCTCATCATAATCTTTATTGGGCCGTACCCACCAGTAAAAGAACCCATTGTCGTACACTTTCGTCCTTTCATAGTCAACGAAAATATTGAGCACGTTTGAATCAACAAGAGTGTCGAACTGTTTCCCCAAACCAGGGCCCAAACGGTACACTTCCAGCTTGACATCCACAAAATCCGTGTCGGCCATCAAACTGGTATTGAGAGTGTCTAGAAATCTCACCACCTTGAAGTCATCAGCTCTGTCAATGAACAAGAACTCCAACCCCATAGCGCAGTCGAAGTCTTCCGGGCGAGGACAGTTGATGCGACGAGGTATAGCCATGAGTTGCAATGAGGAGGAAGGACTACAGAGGTAGACATCGCCTTGGAAATGGTCGTGGAGACAGAGGATGCCATTACAGGAAGAGACTACGCCAAGTCCAAGAAAAGGAGGTGGTGAGTTGGATTTTTCTCTGGCTTCGACGAGGAGGAAGGGTGGTATGGGTGTTGGGATTTGGTGTTGAGAATGGAGTTGTTGATGAGGTTTTTGGATACGAAATCAGGAGTTCCAATGAGAGCAAGCCAAGTTTTGGAGACACACCTGAATCGAAGTAGAGATTTAGGAGGGAGGCGTGAGAGTATAATTACCACCACTTCCTCGGGCAGATAGGTTGACATTATTGCTTCTTCGAGCTTGCTGAACACCCGTATCAGTAGAGATCACAGATCAGACCTTGAAATCACTTTCTAATATACTTGAAAGGCGTACCCAGGAAGGAAGATTGGGATAGCACTGGAAAAAAATACTGTATAGGATTTGACATCAAATGCCAGGAACAGTCCATGCCCAGCAATGTCAGCCCGAGACTCAAAGTAACTTTTTCTCACACGCCATCCCAACATGAATATCAGCCGTTCATCTCAAATTAAAATTTAAAATTAATGATTTTTTTTTTTTTTTTGAGAAAGTTAAAATTAATGTTGTTGATGAACACCCGTATCAACATGCCAGGAACAGTCCATGCCCGGCAATGTCAGCCCGAGACTCAAAGCAACTTTTTCTCACAGGCCATCCCAACATGAATATCAGCCCTTCATCTCAAATTAAATTTTAAAATTAATGGTGTTTTTTATTTTTTTTGAGAAAGTTAAAATTAATGGTGTTGATGAGAGTAAAACTGAGCACGATATGACCGGTTACAGTGGCACAATAACCCATTCTAAATCAACGGTTATAATCTAAGATGAAGAGCCAATTTAACAATGAGAATTAAATGGGAAAGATCTGATATCTCTCACTTCCTCTCACGAGTCTCTTCACTCTTCAGTTTTCACTTCAGAGACAGAGTTCAGGTCATGGACTCATGGCTTCCCATTCACGCCTCCTCCTCCCCTTTTCACTCCTCCTTACCTCTTTAGTCTTCACTTCTTCAGTCTCAGACTCTCAGTTCTTTACTTGGCTCTCTCAAACTCTCTCACAATCTCACACTCTATAAAGTCTAAACCGTTTCTCCAAATCTGAAGTACAAACCCTAGCCGCCTCCAATGCCGTTACCCACTCCCCTCTCCGCCTCCAATGCCTAGCGCCGCCACCGCTATCCACTCCTCTCTAGTTACCGCTGGTGTTTAGTCCTCACCCAGCCACTGTGTACTCTTCATTGAGTCGGTAAGGTAATTTTTCTTTGTTTCTCATCTTTCTTTTTTGTTAGTCTCGTTGGTTTCATTTTTTATGGAAATCAAATGTTAAAATCAAATAAACCCAAAGATTCATACTATGAAACCTTAACTAAAAAAAACTTAGAAACCCTAACTATTTTACTTTTATTCTTTGTTCTTTGTTCTTTTCTTTAATCAATTTTGATCCTGTTTTAATTTTATACAGGATTGAAAGCTGACTCCAAGTATCGTTATCTGCCCTCAAGTTTGAAACCCATACACCTACGGTTTTCTTTAAGGTATGGTTTTTGCTTTCCTTTGTGTTTAGTAAAAAAAAGAAAAATGTAGTGACTCTGGTGATTATTTGATGTTTCTTTTTACAAAAAGGGGCAGAGTAATTGAAATAATAAATAGAAGATTGTTGAAAGGGAAACTATTGAATGTAATTCATGAGAGCTGCATTAATGTGGCTTGCAGATGCTTTTGATTTTGCTTTTCTATTAGTTTGTAGCTTTGTATGTTCTCTATTGCCCAAATTAGACAAGGTTTATTTAACATTTTTGGTTATAGCATCTTATGGAAGTTTTAGTTTACCTTGCTTTGTTTTTAACACATTTAACACCTAGAAGTTGATTATATGAGAACATTGTTATGATGTGACTGTTCCTAATTTTCTTTCCAACACCTAGAAGTTGCTTTGTTTTTAACACATTTATATGAGAAGATTGTTATGATGTGATTAGTATAATCATGCAATTCGTCACTGCTAAGAATAGATCTGTGATCTTGCATGTCCCTAATTAATTTACTTCATTGAGTGATTTGTGATCTTGCTAAGAAGAGATCTGTGATCTGTGATCTTTCTTTCTAATAATCTCTTTTAATTATATCTGTGATCTTGCATGATTCTGCCTTTAGTCCCCTACTATTATAAACTTGATTTCCTTACTGGTTGGTCTTGTATTTGGTACTAATGTATTGTTTGTTGAATATTTTTTTGTTTATTGTAGGAGGATGGTAATTTATTTTGTAGATAAGGCAGCATTTTGGGAATATTTTGGAAGCTTTTTTGGACTTATTGCTTTTCTAACTTGTAACAATACTCAACTGTGCTTATAGAAAAGAAATCTTAGTTCATAGGTTTTCTTTTCTATTAGTTATAGACTTATAAACTATAGAGTAGTCATTCAATGCTTTGGAAAAGTTATTTTTTTGATGAAATACCTATGGTATTTGATTGTTTTAACTAATTATATTGCTTTAAACATTGTATACCAAGTTTTCTGCCTTATGGGTTACTGCCCAAAAAACTTGCAGTAACTGCCTCCATTAATTGGAATATTGCAGTGTAGTATTATCTGTTGGGATTTATTTGTTGCTGGAAATATTATTTGTTGTGGTTGGCAGGTTTTATAGGTGTTGAGCAGCTTAATGCCTAGGTGCTTATTGTGTGTTTAACAGATTACATATTATTTGTTGTGTTTATTTTTTGTGGTTAATGTGGGAAATATTATGTATTTGGATTGATAGGTGCATCTTGTTTCAGATCACAGGTGATTAAAAAAAAAAAAAAAAGACAGGCTTTTTGGTGTGTTGTTTTGATCACAGGTGATAAAAAGAATACGCCTTTTTTGGGCCTTTTTGATATGTCCTGATTGAAGGCCCAATAAATTAAGTAATAAATTAAGTAAAAAGCGGCCCAATTTGAAATATATAAGGAATTCAAAAAATTTAAGATCAATGGGGGGTTTAGCAAACTGCCAAACCGTGTAATTTGGGCTAAAAAGGCCCCAAAAAAATTAAATTACCATAATTTTATCTAAGGCAAAAAGTCCGGCCCAATCTAAGGCCCAGACCCGTCAAACCGAAAACTCCGACCCGGACAACCGATAACCCGAAATGTCTGATCCGACCCGGATTACCTAAAATATCGGATCCGACCCGAATATCCGGTCAAATACGGATCCGAAATTCAGTAACCTAATCCAATCAGGTCGAGTTCGGTTTGGGTCCAAAACTGACCCGGCCCGACCCATGGACAGCTCTAATTATGAATATATATAAAGATTTTTTTTAGCTTATTCCTTCTTTTTCTTGTTAGTAATTATTAGAGAAAGTATAATTTACTAAGTGATAAGTTCTAAGGGATCAGTGGGCCAAAAAGTCTTCGAATGCTTCTGATCTTGAAAGCCAAGTCCTGAAAACACCAAATTCAATCAGAGAAAGACCGGTGGAGGCCGGTCTAGGGTCCTCCGATGGTAAAGTCAGTGATTTGGAGTAGAAAGAAAAGACTTCAAATGACTTCAACAATTTTTATCTAGAATTCTCAAAGAGAGAAAAAGTCCCCCTTACCTCTGCATAGAAGGGTCTTTATATAATGTTAGGAATCGGTTATTTCTCTAATCGTCGCAGAGCTTGGAGGATTCAGAGGGTAACTTCCATAACTGCCATGGGAGTCACCTCATCGGGACCTGTGTTGAGATCCAAACAGTATGACTCTTCAACATGATTCTTGGTTGGAAGTGTGTTGAACCTTGTTCGTCCCTCTTCAAAGACGGACGAGGTTCACTGCTTTCTCGTCCTCCCATGGACGAGCGAATGGAGGATGAAGGTAGACGGTTAAGGACGAGTGTACCAACCAGTCGTTCTCCGTTTTGTACATGCTATGGACGGCACTATGGACGAGTAATTGACGGTGTTTTCCTTGCACCATCAGTTGCCCCCTTGTCCATGTGTCGTCCAAAGGAACACAGTAATTTTCTCCTCTGGATGGACGAGATTTTCTAAAGATCAAAGATGCCACGTGTCGGTATCTCATTGGCGACAAGTCTCGTCGATTCAGTTTTTCGAGGTAGGTGCCACATGTCAGCCTCTGATTGGTTCTGTCGCTTCAGATGCTGAGGTTTATTCCCTATAAATAGTGGAATACCTCCGTTACCCTCCCTCATTTTCGAAATTTCTTTCCTTGTCCTTCCTCGTCCTAGATCTTCGTCTAGAAGCTTCTCGCGTCCATAGCTTTCATTCGTCCTAGATCCAGGTATTCTTCTTCCTTTCGTCCTTAGTTTTTCTATTAAGATGGCTGATGTTGTACTTTCCTCGTCTAGTGATAGTGTAGATAAGGGCATAGACGAGTACAATGACGAGAGTAGCTACAGTTCTAGTAGTAGTGATAGTAGTGGGGGGAACACCACGGACGAGGAGTATGTTTCTGGCGTCCCTGGGCTTCCTATAGAGGTTGTACAGGAGCAGCTTAGGAAGGCCTCAGGGTCTCAAGCTGGTACCTCGTCCACTGCCCCTCCTTCTGGTCCTTTGGACGAGGAGGAGGTAACTGTTTATAGTTGTGCCATAGATATCCCTTCTAGGACGGACGAGCAAAGACTAAAAAATCTTAGGGAGTGGTACCAAATTTCAGACGAGTTTAACCCTAGGTTGCCCATCCGAGGAGAATGGTGTTGCAACCCTTACTTTGGGATAGGCGTCTACGAGGCTTATCTTTTAGGGGGTTTAAGGTTTCCTTTAAACGCCTTTACTAGAGAGTTGTTGATTAAGTTAGGTTTAGGGATATGCCAATTCAACCAAAATGCATGGAGATTAATCATCTCAATGCAAATTTTGTGGGGTGAAGTATTTGGAAAGGACCGTCCTCTCACTGTGGACGAGTTCCTCTATTGTTACAAACCTTCAGAGATACACCAATCCCCTGGCTTTCATCAATTCACAGCCAGGGGTAGAGATTGTAGATTGATCAAGTCCCTGGCCTCGTCTGACAGAAGATGGAAGACGAAATTCTTCTTCGTCTCCGGCTTCTGGGCTGGAAATCCTGTAGACGTTGGCCGGGACACGTTTGGTCGTTATACCGGGGACCTAGGAAACCTTCGTCCTGAGGGTAAGTTGCTCCCCTTTTTCTTTTGATTTTCCTTTTTCTTTTTTAGCATTAATGATTAATTAACTAAAAATTTGTTAACTTGTCTCGCTTCAGCTGTTAAACGACTGTCTTTGAGCAAATTCCACCGTGACCACGTCCACAGGGCTCGTCTACACGCGGATAGGGACTTCCATTCTTTGGTTTCGCTTAGACGACTTGCTAAGTGGAGTTTGGGCCCTATCCCATCTGACGTAGCAATTGCACACGAAGTCACAGTAAGAAGAAGTAAGTCCTAAGTTCTAAACGTCCATGCACATCGTTTATTTTATTTCAACTCAAAGTATTCTAACTTACTCTCCTTCCTTTTTTTTTTTTTTTTTTTTTTTTAGGAATGGCAACAATGAAAGGGAACAAGGGAAAGGACGTGGCTGCTGAGGGGGATCGTCCTGAGCCTGAAACTCAATCTCGTCCTGTGACTGGGGAGAAGAGGAAGACGCTGTCAAAAGGCTTAGATTTGGGAAATCTCCCTAGTCGAAGAGGCAAAAAGTCCAAGTCCAACTCGTCCCAGGTAGTTAAGCCTACCCTTCCTTCGTCCCAGCAGCCTGTACCTGTATTTGACGTGGACTCGTCTATTCCAACTGAAAGCACTCCGTCCCAGACCACTCCGTCTAAGTCTACTCCGTCCAAGACTGTATCAACCCCGTCTCAGCCTTCTAAAATGGGCCCTTCGAACATTATTGAAAACGAGGACCTGGCTTGGGAACGCTTCAAGAAGGCTGTGACCGACGAAGATATAAACGTCTGCTATGATATGTCCCTTAAGGAATTTGAACACTCTGGTGTTCACGACCTTTTCAAGGTAACACTCATACCTCGTCTTGAGCAAATATTTTCATTTTCTTTCTTCGTATCTCTTTTTAACTTTTATTCGTGGTTGTGTTTTTCCTCTCTTTTTTTGTAGGGCATGTCAAAGTTTATAGCGGCGTCTAGGCAGGCCACAGGGTTGGACAAGACGAGGATCCAGTTGGAGACGAGGAACCAAGAGTTGAAGGCCGAAGCGAAGCAATGGGCTGAAGTGGCTGTCAAAACCACGAACGAGGTGAAGGAGTTGAAGGCTTTGGTTGAGGAGCTGAGGACCAGTGCTGTGGAGAAGGACGCTCGTCTTGAGGTCCTGAAGAAAAAGAATGATGAATATGGGACTCTTCTCTCCAAAGTGAAGGAAGATGCAGTGGTTGAGTTTAAAGCGTCTAAGCAATACACAGATGCTATGGACACCAACTATGCAGCAGGATTTGAAGACTTCAGGATGGACGCTGCTGAGAAGTTCCCTGATGTGGACTTCAGCTCCATCGTGCTCAATTTGAACCATGCCACCACTAGCTCTCTCCTTGGTCTTGACTCTGAGGACGCCAATATAGAGGACGATGCCACGACCCAGCCTCAGGACGCCCCCAATGTTGCTCCTCCTACTTAAGATTTTTTTGTTGTATTTTTGCTTGGTCTGTTTTTAGACCTTTTTATGTAAATTCAGTACATTTATTCCGTCCAAGGTTTTAGGACGAGGTTTTAAACAATCATTTCAGTTTAATTAGCAAGGGTTTTTGGATGTAGGATATCCACCCTTGGCTTAATGAATGTCACTTTAGTTTCGTACATGTATGGACGAGTTTTATTTTATTTTTCTTTTGACTTCGTCCACATTCTACATATATTTGCTTACCATTTTCATTGGAATTTTGAATGTAATTCGTCTGCGAAATGGTAATAATCAATATTACTCGTCCAAGGACTTGTTTAGGAATGGTACAGCATTTCTCGTCCATAGACTTGGTTGATCTTTGTGCTTATGAAGTTAAGGCCTTATATTTTACTCGTCCATGGACTGGATTGTTTTAATAAAAGGCCTTAACAGGATTGAAATATAGCCATACATTTCTTCGTCCATGGCTTAACATGCACTCGTCTATGCACTTTTTCGTCCATGGTACGATTAGGTATCATGTCTTACCTTGCTCATCCTATGGACGAGAATGTTTTGGACTTTGCAACATTCTCTTTAGGCATTAGCTTTGCCTCGTCCTTCGATTTGGACGACTGTGCCTTCGCTTTCTAGGAAAGCTTGAGATCACATCTCCGCGTCCAGAGAATTTTCTCGTCTTGAGCTTTTAAGCTTTTTCTTCAGGAGTCAATACGAACAAAAATCGATGGAAAACATAAATTTACACAACATTATGTACATTCCACAAACATAGTTCATAACAAAGATATTGTTCATAGACGAGGCATGCACTTTAGAGGCTAATACCTTTATTAGAACAAATACAAACCAAACCATAATTTCGTCCATACGCTTAACACAACAAAACCACACTGAAAACATATAAATAAACAAGTTTTTATGTAATCCCTGGACTCGTCCAGAGTCATGCTCCCCTAGGCTGGCAATTTACTGATAGTATCTCCTCAAGTGCTCCACATTCCAAGGATGCTCCAGCTTCCTTCCATCAAGGGCTTCTAAGTAATAGGATCCCTGTCTTTTGAAGTTTATGACTCTGTAGGGGCCCTCCCAGTTAGGTCCTAACTTCCCATGAGCTGGGTTCTTTGTTGCTAAGGAAACCCTTTTCAGGACGAGGTCCCCTATGTTGAATCGCCTTGGCTTTACCATTGCGTCATATTGCCTAGCCATCAGGTTTTTATACCTCGCCATTCTTTGTTCAGCGTCCGTCCTTACCTCGTCTATTAAATCGAGGTTTACACGGAGTTGCTCCTCATTAGCTTCATCCTGGTAGGTTGTCACCCTGTGACTGGCCATGTGCACTTCCGCAGGTATAACTGCTTCAGCTCCATAGGCTAGTTTAAAAGGAGTTTCTCCTGTAGGGGTTCTGGCTGTGGTCCTATATGCCCATAAAATACCTGGTAGCTCATCTGGCCATACTCTCTTTGCCCCCTCAAGCCGAGTCTTGATTATCTTTAACAAGGATCGGTTTGCAACTTCAGCCTGTCCATTAGCTTGTGGGTGGGCTGGCGAGGAGTAATGATTTTGAATTCCAAAGTGTAGGCAAAAATTTTTGAACAATGCATTGTCAAATTGTCGTCCATTGTCAGATATCAGCACCCTGGGCACCCCAAACCTGCACACAATGTTCTTCCATACGAAGTTTTTGACATTTTGTTGTGTGATGTTAGCCAAGGGTTCTGCTTCTACCCACTTGGTAAAATAATCAATTCCAACGATGAGAAACTTCGTTTGCCTTACACCTAGTGGAAAAGGACCCAGAATGTCTAGCCCCCACTGTGCAAAAGGCCAGAGTGCCGTCATTGGAGTCATGTACTCTGATGGCTGCCTGGGGACGTTGCTAAATCTTTGGCATTGGTCGCAGACCTTGACGTAGGCCTTAGCGTCAGCTTGCATGCTTGGCCAATAATATCCTGCACGGACGATTTTGTGGACGAGCGACCTGGCTCCTGAGTGATTGCCACACGCTCCCTCATGAATTTCCCTTATTATATAGTTTGCTTCGTCCGGGGCCAAACACCTGAGATAAGGCTGGGAAAAACCTCTTTTATAAAGAATCCCGTTCATAAGAACGTACCTGGCCGCCCTTACCCTTAGCTTTCTTGCTTCGTCCTTCTCTTCTGGGAGTCGTCCGTCTTTTAGGTACGATGCAATTGGAGTCATCCAATTTGCTCTATCCTCCACCTGTTGCACTTCTGGGATGTCTATACTTGGCATATACTGAATTTCATCTAGTTCATCTACGGCTTCACTCGTTGAGGCTTCTTTTGCCAAGGCATCAGCTTCCATGTTCTCCTCCCTTGGGATTTGAACGAAGTTAACTTCCTCAAACTTTTTTATAAGGCGCATCACTCTGGTTAGATACTTCCTCATTCGCTCTTCCTTGGCTTCAAACATGCCATTCACTTGGCCTATGATTAACTGAGAATCTCCCAAGACGAGAAGCGACTCCGCTTCTACGGACTTGGCCAATTCCATGCCTTTGAGGAGAGCTTCATACTCAGCTTCATTATTAGTTGTCTGGTACTGCAAACGAACTGTGTGTTTTAGCTTATCCCCCTCTGGAGATTGTAAAACCACACCTACTCCTCCTGCGTACTGTGTAGATGAACCATCCACGTAGACGACCCATTTAGCATTGTCCTTCTCATCCACCTTGTCACAATTTAGGGTAAACTCTGCAATGAAATCTGCTAGAGCTTGAGCTTTTATGGCATGCCTTGGTTGATACTTTATGTCAAATTCACTGAGCTCGACGGCCCATTGGACCAAACGTCCCGCAGCCTCTAGTTTGTTCATTGCCTTCTTGAGTGGGTGGTCTGTCATAACGTTAATGATGTGAGCTTGAAAATAGTGTCTTAGTTTTCTGGAGGCTATTATTAATGCAAAAGCCAATTTCTCCATTAACGGGTATCGTCCCTCTAGTCCCCTTAATGCTTTGCTGGTATAGTACACAGGTCTTTGTACCTTGCCCTCCTCCCTCACTAGTGCTGAACTCACTGCGTGTGGGGTGACTGCCAAATATAAGTACAACTCTTCTCCTTGCACGGACGGGCTCAATAATGGGGCTTTGGTAAGATATATCTTTAGATCTTCGAAAGCTTTCTGACACTCGTCGGTCCATTCAAATGCTTTTTTAAGAACCTTAAAAAATGGCAAACATTTGTCAGTAGCCTTTGAAACAAACCTGTTGAGGGCGGCAACTCGTCCGGTGAGGGACTGGACTTCTTTAACACTGCTTGGAGGCTTCATATCCAATATTGCTTGAATTTTATCAGGGTTCGCTTCGATTCCTCTGTAAAAAACCATAAATCCAAGGAATTTCCCTGATGATACCCCAAAAGCACATTTATTAGGGTTCAACTTCATATGATACTGCCTTAGTGTGTCAAATGTTTCCTGCAGGTCGTCCAAATGCCTTTCCTCGTCTTGAGTTTTCACCAACATATCATCTATGTAGACTTCCATATTCAGCCCGATTTGTGGACGAAACATATGGTTGACTAGTCGTTGGTATGTTGCTCCTGCATTTTTCAAACCGAAAGGCATCACTTCATAACAAAATAGTCCCTGACTGGTGATAAATGACGTCTTCTCTTGATCAGCCTCATCCATCCTAATTTGATTATAACCAGAGAAAGCATCCAGAAAGCTGAGCAACTTGTGACCGGCAGTAGAATCTACCAACTGATCAATGCGCGGCAACGGGTAACTGTCCTTGGGGCAAGCCTTGTTTAGATCAGTGAAATCAACGCACATCCTCCATTTGCCATTTGCCTTCTTGACCATTACAACGTTGGCTAACCAGTCAGGATAGTATACTTCTCGAATGAACTTCACCACAATTAACTTCTGAACTTCCTCCTTAACAGCATTGTCCCTCTCGGGGGCGAATACCCTTTTCTTTTGTCGCACTGGCTTGGAGGAAGGGCATACACTCAGACGGTGGGTAATAACGCTAGGATCTATACCCGGCATGTCTTCGTGACTCCAAGCAAACACATCTCTGTTTCTTTTTAAAAAACAAGTGAGGTCCTTCTTAATCTTTGCTTCCAGATCTGCTCCAACCCTGGTACACCTCTCAGGGTTATTTTCATCTAAGGAAATATCTTCCAATGCTTCTACGGGCTCTGCCACAGCTCTCCCTTCTTCAATATTCATTGCTTGAACTTTTTCGTCTGTAGCCAACATGGCCAGATAACACTCTCTTGCTGCCAATTGATCTCCATGTACTTCCCCCACTCCTTGTTCTGTCGGGAACTTGATTGACAAGTGGTAGGTAGATGTAACTGCCTTCCACCTATTCAGGGTCGGTCTTCCAATTATGGCATTGTAAGAGGACGAGCAGTCTACTACGAGGAAATTCACATCGGTAGTCAACTGTCGTGGATATGCTCCTACCACCACTAGCAATGTTACTGTACCTACAGGCTGTACCTTCATTCCTCCAAAACCTACCAAAGGCGAGTGTACTGGACGAAGTTGGTTCCGTCCAACCCTCATCTGCTGAAAGGCAGGGTAGTAGAGGATGTCCACTGAACTTCCGTTGTCTACCAACACTCTTCTGGTTGTGTAATCAGCAATAAGCAGGGCGATAACAATGGCGTCATCGTGAGGGTGGTGGATTCTCTCAGCTTCCTCGTCCGTGAAGGTAATTGCCTGCTCGTCCATGGACCTTGCCCTTGGTGACCGCCCAGAATGTTGGACGCTCTGCACTTCCTTCAGGTACGCTTTCTTCATTTTGGACGATTGTCCAGCTGAACTCCCCCCTATAATGACTCTTATTTCTCCGAGCGGTGGTCGTGACGATTCCTCGACCTTCCCTTTCAATTTTTCGTCTTTATGGTCGCGTCCAAGGAAATTTTTCAGCTTCCCTTGCCTAATAAGATTCTCAATTTGCTGTTTCAAGTCAAAACACTCGTCTGTGTCATGCCCGTGGTCTCTATGGAAGCGACAATACTTACTTCGGTTGCGTTTGTTGGGATCTCCCCTCATCTTCTCCGGCCACTTCAAGGAAGGCTCGTCCTTGATTTGCATAAGGACTTGCTCAAGGGCACATTCAACGGGTTTCTAAAGGGCTAATTTAGGGTTTTCCAAAGCTTTCACACGCGTGGGTGGTTAAAAACAAAGTCCCATGAGAGTCACGTGACTTCTTAATCGTAGGAAGTTGCCACGTGGAGCAACAATTGACACATTGCAATAAAGAAAACAATATTTTATTTTGCCGTCTGCCACCTAGGAAAATTCTATCTCTTAGGTAACGGTAGGGACCACAACGAAATGCGTTTTCCAAAATAGGGACTAAAAGTGATAAAAATAAAAATGAGGAACCAAAATGGGAATGAGCTGAAAATGTATGGACAAAAATAATATTTTTGCTTTTTATTTATAATCAATATAGTAGGTGTGGGGGGTGAAAACCCAGCCTAATGTATTGGGCCTGGGGCCCTATTTGAAGGTTGCTGGATGTTTGAAGAGGGAAAAATATCTGGAAAAGGGTCCATGTAGAAGAATCATACCTGGAAGTGAATGAGGAATGCATTCTGAAGAAGTCATCAGTTGTCCGAAGAGATCTTTCTCGTCGGATACGGTAGTCTTGATCAGTTAAATATCTGGAAGGTCTGAATGATCCTCCAAACAGTTCCAACGACGAAGATGAGCTCTGATCATGTCTGGAGATGATAAGAACAAAGAAATATCTAAAGGGAAAAGCTGCTACAACCGTGTTTAATGCGTTACAGCTACTTTTCTAACCGCATTTATGTGGAGAAGACTCCTGAACAGTGTAATCTCAGCTACCACCACTCAGAAAACTAAAAAGGAGACTTGACATGACATATACTCAAGTGGATGCTTAGATGAAGACCAAGTGGATGATGGAGATGAAGGGGAAGAATGCTATAAAAAGTGAAGAGACCTCTGATAATAGGAAGAGAAAGTGAGAGAAAAAGAAGATAAATACGATTTTACTGTAGCTCTAAGCATTGTAATCATCTTTATTCAATAAAATACCTCTTCGGACATTCATTGAGTCAATTGTTCAAGCCTGATTGCATGTTAATTCATCCTTAACTATCTTAGTTAATCACTGTGTGGTTCACAACTAGCCTAACTCTTTCACCCACTCTCTATAAATTCATTGTTCTGGGTTCAGTGGGCTCGTAATCCATATCTCTTGGGCTTGAGTTACAAATCCTGACCCTACAATTGGCACCATCTGTGGGGAAAGCTTGTGCAGGGGTGAAAACAACAGTTGGTGATGGCAGAACGAAGTCAACAACAAGTAGAATCTAGGGCATCCCAACACGCTGACCATTTTCTTAACTTGGAGAGGAGACAAGATCGTGAGGGTAGTGTGCACACTGTGCATACTAGCCAAAGCCGGTCACATGGCAGAAGTCACGTGTCCCATGCAGAGAAGAACCGGGACTTGCAACTAGAAGTTGAAAAACTGAAAAGGGAGTTACGCTATGCAAAGAGGAAACGGATTTCCTCATATTCTGATGAAGATTCCGATGACAAGCAAGACGTCACTTATCAGTTGAAATCTCGGACACCAGCTAGTGAATCCTTTTCCTATGAAGAAGAGTCTCATCGCAAGAAGCAATATAGAAGCCCATCACGTGGAGGCGTAGGGAATGATGCTATGAGCAGGGCTTTGAATCAGATCTCTCGGTCACCTTTTACTCGCAGAATTGAGGAAGGGAGACTCCCTCGGCATTTTAACCAGCCAACGTTTACCATCTACAATGGTAAAACAGACCCGGTGGAACACGTGAGTCACTTTAACCAAAGGATGGCTGTCTACTCCAGAGACGAAGCTCTGATGTGTAAGGTTTTCCCCTCCAGTCTGGGGCCAGTGGCAATGAGGTGGTTTGACAGCCTGAAAGCAGACTCTATCAATTCCTTCAAAGAGCTCACCCAGGCATTTGGTTCACGCTTTGTCACATGCCAAAGAGTAGCCAGACCCTTATCTTCACTGCTATCCTTGAGCATGCAGGAGGGAGAGACCCTAAAGGCAGATTCGGATAGGTACTAGGAAATGTTTAATGATATGAAGGGCAACTCTGATGCAATGGCCCTAAGCACGTTCAAGCTCGGCCTCCCTACTGACTATGGTTTAAGGACATCCTTATCTGGTAAACCAGTTACTAACATGCGTTAGCTCATGGACCGTATAGAAAAATATAAAAGAGTTGAAGAAAATCAACAGCAGGGGAAAGGAAAGGACAAGGTTATCCCCCAAGAGAGGAGGGATTTCAGGTCGGATCGTTACAATAGTAGCAAACCGCAGAGAGACTTTGCTGGGCAATCAAGATCAACAAATCCTCAAGTAGTCAACACTGTATTTAAAGAGCCAGTATACTAGGTTTTGGAAAAGATCAAGAACGAGCCATTCTTCAGGTGGCCGGACAAGATTGTGGGAAACCCTGAGAGGCGTAATCATAATCTTTACTGCTAGTACCATCAAGACCATGGGCATACCACAGAGGATTGCAGGAGCCTGTGGGATCATTTAGATCAACTGGTCGGTGAAGGTAAACTGAGACACCTCTTGCACCACTCCAGTGGCTGAGGAGGGCAGATGGGCTCAGGGCCCCGAAGAGAAGACTCTTCAAAGCCGCCATTGGGAACTATTAACATCGTCTTTGCCGCACTGGGAAGAACAGGATCCTGGCCATTGAAGGTCATGTCGGTAGTCCGATCACCCGCAGGGGACTTCGGACAAGGTCTAAAGAGAGTTAAGTCTGGTGCTCCACTGGTTATAGGGTTCTCAGACGAAGACAAGATTGGGACCATCCAACCCCATGATGATGCGTTAGTCATCACCCTCAGAATTGGAGGATATGATGTGAAGAGGGTGATGGTGGACCAGGGTAGTCCTATGGAGATAATGTACCCCGATCTCTACAAGGGGCTAGGCCTAAAACCCTAACACCATACAATTCCTCTCTTGTAAGTTTCGAAGGAAGGTTGGTCACCCCGAAGGGCTAGATACGATTACCCGTGCAGACCGGCTTAGAGGTGGTAGAGGTAGACTTTATAGTTGTGGATGTGTATTCCCCTTATACGGCAATTGTAGCTAGGCCTTGGCTTCACACACTGGGGGCTGTTTCCTCTACCCTGCATCAGAAAGTTAAGTATCTATCTGAAGAACGAGTTTGCGAGATCCGATGAGATCAGTCCGCAGCCCGACAGTGCTTGGTGGCTGCCATCCAACATGAGCCCGAAGCTGAATCCTCGTCCAGGGCCAAAAGGGGTTTATAGTAGTTAAAGTCTCGGGTATTGCCCGTTGAAGATCCAAACGAGGGCGCTTGATGCAAAGATTTAGTGAAAGTTGTTATTAGAGACGATCCTGAAAAGTTCTTTCAAATCGGATCTCAGCTGCCTCTTCAGGAGAAGGAATAGCTAATAGAGTTACTCAAGAGGAATCTTGACGTGTTTGCCTGGAATGCTTACAAAGCCCCAGGAGTGGATCCCCAATTCATTTGCCACCATCTCAAAGTCAACCCATTGATTATTCCCAAGAAGCAACCTCCTGGACGCCCATCTAAGGAACATGCAGATGCAGTGAAAGAAGAGGTATCAAAGCTCAAACAAGCTGGAGCTATTAAAGAAGTTTTTTACCCGGAGTGGTTAGCGAATACTGTAGTGGTGAAGAAGAAAAATGGGAAGTGGCGAGTCTGTGTAGACTTCACTGACCTAAATAAGGCTTGTCCTAAGGATCCATTCCCCATGCCAAAAATTGATCAGCTTGTGGATGCCACTGTTGGCCACCCTCGGATGAGTTTCTTGGATGCTTTCCAAGGCTATCATCAGATACCACTAGCCCTGGAGGATCAGGAGAAGACTGTTTTTGTCACCCCTATTGGTAACTACCATTATAAGGTGATGCCATTTTGTAACGTCCCTGTCAACCCAAAAAAAAAAAAAGTCAAACCAGATTTTTCATTTTGGTTTCCCACGTGCCAAGCCTACCTAACCCCACTACCCACTCCCTCTTATCTCTTATTTGGCCGGTCACTCTCTGCTTCTCTTCTTTTCATTTTTTCTTTTATTTTCTCACTTACACTTCTCTCTACACTCATCCTCTCCACCGGCACTTCCACACCACCACTACTACCATTTCCACCATCATTTTCCGGCAAGATCACCGGAAAATTTTTGTGAACCCATAAACATCTTCACATCCTTTTTTGAGGTAAAAACTTCTCATCTTTCTTTGTGGGTTTTGCATTTTTGCTTGAGGTTATTTTTTATCTAAGTTTTAATAATGATACCCATGTGATTTATGAGTATTGGAAGTGATATTTATGTGTTTTATGTATGGGTTTTGTATTGGAGGAATTATTTGATGAATGGGTATATATTTTGTGCTATTGATGACTAGTTAAGGGTTATGTATGGTGGAAAAATTTAGGGGTTGTAAGTTACAATATGTGATGGTTGGTAAATTTAATTTTTCCTTTGCCATTGGGTTTATTTGGAGTTAGTGTAAATTTTATGGAAGCTAGTCTTAATGTTGGAGATGATATTAAATAGGTTAACTCTATAAATTGGAGTTTATACCTTGTGAATCAATTTGTTGAGAAACTAAGGAAGTGGAATAGATTATTATTGATGAGGTTAAATACTAGGCTTGCCTAATTAAGTGATTATTTGGCAAATTCCTAAATTGTGGCTAGATACAATTTCAAGTTCTATACTTATTGTCATAGGTTTACTTGATATTGTTAGGTTCTAGCTAATCTCCTTGGAGCTTGGAGAATTAGGATTTTGCGGTTGCGAGGTAAGTAGCTTTTAATGGGATTTTGAAAAATAACCATGTTATATAAATGTTTTTGGGTTAGACACGCTTTTGGAAATTACCTATGGAAACTATATTTTCTTAAAAACTATTGTGTCGTAACCTTAATATATATATATATATATATGATTATATATATGAAAATGCATCATATTTGGTATTGCATTTGGGGAAATGCATGAATTTGTGATATGGATAAATGAGCATCTTTTATTTAATCTTGATAAGAAAATCTTGGATTCTATGGTGTATTGGAATATTTAAGATGCTTATCTTGTCTTAGTACTTGGGAAATTGATATAAAATCTTGTTGACAAGAATGAAGTTGAAAACCTTACAAACTTTGTAGAAGTTAGATTATTTAAGGTTTTCTGAAACTACCTAGATATAAACTGTGTTTCAAAGTAATGTAACCTGTGAGTTTATGTTGTTTTAAAACCCTGCCATGTGTGATTTCCCGGTAATCACCCGATTTGGTTTCTGTGGTCTTTGTGACAACGGAGTCAAATCAAGGTCAGTGCCCTTTTGCTTTGGATGACGCGTTCTTCCCTGCTGTCCATGGGGGGAAGAGGTTCCTTAATTGTGTGTGGGTGAGGCTGCTGTCCATGGGGCCAAGAGACCACATGCAAGAGAGGTCCTATTTGACGTGCTCTCTCTGCTGCCCATGGGGGGAGAGAAAAACCTTGAGGGTATGGGTGAGGCTGCTGTCCATGGGGCCAAGAGTCTGCATACCAGAGAGGACAATATCATGCCAGTTGTGAATGGGTGGATCCCCTGACCGGTTTATATGGTAGTATGGTAGATTTGTGATAACTTATCTTATGTTAGATATTATGGTTTTGGAAATTACATTGTTGATACTCACAGATTATAATGTATAGTTTCAAGATATTTACTTTGAGGAACTTGTATTTCATTATTAAATCATTCTTGTCATATTATTATTATTATTATAATAGTTGAAACCTGCATTTCCCCCACCCCCATTAAATATGCTACTTACTGGGCTCTGTCTCATTCCAATTATTTTATAACCTTTTCAGAGTAGGCAACAGTCTTTTGAGACAGCTTTTTGGTGGCTAACAGTAGTTAGACTAACTACTGATGGAGGCTGAACTTTTGTAATGGGTATAGTAGATGGTGTAAATCTTAGAATAGGCTTGACTCATTCTTTTGTATATTGAAGTGGTTGTGATGTTATTTCCACTGATGGGACAAGCTGTGATATGTAATTAATTATTCAGACCTCTATTCTTTTGTGGCCATTGGTCCTTGTAATTACTGCTTAGAGTTCTGACTTACTTTGAGAGTATATTCAATGAAATTATTATGAAAATTTTTAATGTTGGTTTTTGATATGATTTATGTGGATTGGATTGTCATAAGAAGGAAAATCTACAGGTTCTTTGAGATGTCTTTTTCATGCCTTGGACCCTTTGTGGTTTGGGGTGTGACACATTTGGTCTGAAAAACGCGGGATCTACCTATTAGAGAATGATGACGAGGATGTTTGAACTACAGTTGGGTAAAAACATCGAAATTTACATAGATGACATAGTGGTGAAGAGCAAAATTATTGCTGAACATATGAAAGACCTTGAAAGTACCTTTGAAGTTTTGAGGAAGCATAAGCTGCGCCTGAACGCTTCCAAGTGCTCATTCGGTGTGGGGTCAGGCAAGTTTTTGGGGTACATGGTGACCCACAGGGGAATTGAGGTTAACCCCAACCAGATAAAGGCCATCAACAATTTACAAGCTCCTCAGAATCCCAAGGAAGTCCAGAAACTGACTGGAATGACTACTGCCCTGAACCGATTTATCTCTCGATCAGTAGTCAGGTGTCAGCCTTTCTTCTCTTTGATTAACAAGTGGAAGGGATTCGTTATTTGCCGCTGGAGAAGGCTATCCTAGCAGTAGTGCTCGGTACACGAAAGTTGCCTCACTATTTTCAGGCCCATGCGGTCATTGTCCTCACTCAGTTCCCACTCAGGGCTATACTCCGAACTGCTGACTATACTGGAAGAATTGCTAAATGGGGTACGATCTTGGGGGCTTTCGATATCAAATATATGCCTCGTACATCGGTCAAGGGCCAGGTACTTGTGGATTTGGTAGCCGAGTTCACGGAGCCCCACTTAGAAGAAGTAACGCTCACATCGGACATGGATGAAAAATCAGTTGGCATGATTTCTCACCAAGGCCCATCCCATTGGGAAGTGTACGTGGACGGCGCATCAAATCAGAAAGGTTCTGGAGTGGGGCTGGTGTTGATATCCCCCAAAAGAATCATCATTGAAAAGTCATTAATGCTAGATTTCTCGGCGACAAATAATGAGGCGGAGTATGAAGCCCTACTGATGGGAAGGGCAATGGTCCAAAAAATGGGAGGAAAGGCAGTGGAGCTGTTCTCGGACTCAAGGTTAGTCGTGGGTCAAGTACAAGGTGAGTTTGAAGCAAAGGATGAAAGAATGCAGGGGTACTTAAGCCAAGTTAAATGCCTGCGGTCTGAGTTCGAATTTTTCAGTTTACTGCACATCCCTAGGAGTGGTAATGCACATGCTGATTCTCTGGCCACTCTCTCTACTTCTTTGGCGCAAGATTTGCCGAGAGTCATCATTGTCGAGGACTTGCATGGGCCTACCGAGGCAAGAAGAGAAGCAGTTCAAGTTCACCAAGTTAGGACTGGGCTCTGCTGGATGGACCCTATTATTAAATTCTTGAAAGAAGATATTTTACCTGAAGAAAGGGGGGGAAGCTGACAAAATTCGAGGAAGGCGACCAGATTCTGGCTATCCGAGGACCAGAAATTATACAAACACTCCTATTCAGGACCGTACCTGTTATGTATGCATCTTGAAGCGGCTGAGTTGCTACTAGAGGAGTTGCATGAAGAAATCTGTGGGAGCCACATCGGTGGTAGGTCCTTGGCTCACCGAGCCATCACTCAAGATTACTGGTAGCCGAACATGCAAAAAGAAGCCCACGAATACATTAAAAAGTGCGATCAATGTCAGCGGTTTGCTCCAAACATTCATCAACAAGGGGGAACTCTTAATCCACTATCCAGCCCATAGCCTTTCGTCCAATGGGGCTTTGATATCGTGGGACCATTCCCTAAAGCTGCAGGAAACAAGAAATACCTTCTGGTCGGCACAGACTATTTCACCAAGTGAGTTGAAGCTGAGCGTCTGGCCAACATCAGAGACGTAGATGTGCAAAGGTTTGTGTGGAAGAATATTGTCACTCGGTTTGGGGTTCCTCATACTCTCATCTCGGACAATGGCCTACAGTTCGATAACAAAGCATTCAGGAGTTATTATAGTGAGCTGGGAATCCTAAACAGATACTCTACCCCTGCTTATCCCCAGGGTAATAGGCAAGCAGAGACTGTCAACAAGGTCATAGTAAATGACTTAAAGAAGAGGCTCGACGATGCGAAGGGCAAGTGGGTGGAATAATTGCCACACGTGCCTTGGGCTTATAGAACTACGCCTCGCAGATCTACTGGAGAGACCCCCTTCTCAATGGCCTATGGGGCTGAAGCTGTCATACCTTTGGAAACCGTGTTCCCAACACTGAGGACTAGTTCATTCAGTCCGATCAGTAATAATGAGCAGTTAGAGAAGAGTTTGGACCTCATTGATGAAAGGAGGGAGAATGCAATGGTCCGACTGGCGCATTACCAACAACAGCTCAAGCAAAGTTACGATGCCAACATAAAGCTGAGGCCTCTAGAACCTGGCGACTTGGTGCTGAGGAAAGTTGTCAGGACTGCAAAGAACCCAGCTTGGGAAAAGTTAGGACCCAATTGGGAAGGGCCATATCGTATTACTTCAGCGGCCGGCATTGGGGCGTATTTCCTAGAAAACCTGGGCAATCATGTAATACCACGCCCTTGGAATGTAAATAACCTCAAAAGGTACTATTATTAATCGAATCTTCTCTTCAATCAATATGCTAACTCGTCCTAGGTTTTCTTAAGTGTTTAAACTTAAATCCAATCATGCATGTATTCCTTGGACCAGATGATTTGGGTTAGTTAACACTCGCTCCAGGTTTTCATAAGTGTTTAAACTTAAATCCAATCATGCCAGCAGTCCTCAGACCAAATGATTTGAGTTAGTTAACACTCGTTCCAGGTTTTCATAAGTGTTTAAACTTAAATCCAATCATGCTTACAGTCCTCAGACCAAATGATTTGGGTTAGTTAACACTCCGATACAGCTCTCTTAAGTGTTTAAACTTAAATCCAATCATGCATGCAGTCCTTGGACCAGATGATTTGGGTTAGTTAACACTCGTTCCAGATTTTCATAAGTGTTTAAACTTAAATCCAATCATGTCTGCAGTCCTCGGACCAGATGATTTGGATTAGTTAACACTCCGATACAGCTCTCTTAAGTGTTTAAACTTAAATCCAATCATGCCTGTAGTCCTCGGACCAGATGATTTGGGTTAGTTAACACTCGTTCCAGGTTTTCTTAAGTGTTTAAACTTAAATCCAATCATGTCTGTAGTCCTTGAACCAGATGATTTGGGTTAGTTAACACTCACTCCAGGTTTTCACAAGTGTTTAAACTTAAATCCAATCATGCCTGCAGTCCTCAGACCAGATGATTTGGGTTAGTTAACACTCATTCACAGTCGTCTCAAGTGTTTAAACTTAAATCCAATCATGCTTGTAGTCCTCTGACTAGATGATTTGGGCTAGTTAACACTCCGATGCAGGTCCTCTAAATGTTTAAACTTACATTCGACCATAACCGTAGTCCTCGGACTGGATCATTTGGACTAAAAAGCATCTTCATACAGTTATTGTTAATGTTTGAATTTACCGTGCCTAAAATTCTTGGATGCATTTAACTTTAATTTATAGTTTGACTCCTCAGTTAGAAATATGCTCTGCACACATTCAAGAAAGCCTGTGAAACTTTCATCTCACTCATCGTTTTCATTACTTATTAATAACTCTTGTATGTACCACTCTCTTCGGCATTGATTTAAGTCACTGGCCTTATTATCATGATATCATGGTTAAGTTCACCTATACTATTATAATCATATGGTTTAAGTTGTTTGCAATAATGCCGAGACTTATAATTTAATCAACAAGGATATTGAATGTAAAAGAGAGGATTTCATTAATCAAAATAAAGTAGTTTACAAGCCCTTACCTAAAAAAAAACACAAAACAAACAACTGAACTAGGTTATATAAAAGTACAAAATAAAAACTCCTAATCATATTAAGTCTTCATCTGAGCAGCCGGGGGATCAATTGTCTGACTGGGCTGGGCAACAGCAACGTCCGGGACTTGTTCTTTGTCCTTCTCTTTAGTACCCTCAGACTCTTTAGTTGCTTCAGCTGGAGCAAGAGGGGCCTGGCTAGCTGGGGGCTGCTCCTGAGCTTCTAGGAGTTCACGAATGCCTAGATCATAGTATATACTCTCAGGTAGCCTCAAGGGGGAATCTGCAGGAACCCTAGCAGCATCCAGTGCTTTTCCCCACATTATATCACAGTAGTCTCGGCCAACCGAGGCAAACTGCTCAGTAAGGCCGAGTTGGGTCTCCTCCACCCTCAGCTGATATGCTACCTTTCTTTCAGCCTTAATTGCCTCTTTGGCCAACTGAGCATCCTTCTCGGCCTTTTTGGCAGTTTCCTTGGCCTTTCTTAAGCTCAACCTGAAGATCCTTCACCAGTGCTTTCTCTGTGGCCAAATTGATCTCGGTCAAATTCAGCAGCTGGCGTTGGTCTTCGACCTGCTTCTCAGCATTCTTTAGGCCCGCATCAAGACTATTTCTCTACTTGACGATCTTCTTAAACTGCTCAGATAGTTGAAAATACTCCTCCTTCAGGCTACCCAAAGACTTTTCGGCATCGGACCGAGAGTGGGCCTCTACTTGGGCTTCAATATATGTCTTTTGTTTCCACTCTTCAGCCACAAAGACTTGTTGGGTAATCTGTGCAGTAAAAATGATAAAGTTAACATAAAACAAGTAAAAAAAGTAACATCCTAAAATGAAGAAATGGATTAACTCACTTACCATGGCTAAATCCCTTTTTAGGGACAAGAAGAGTTCCTGCTAGCTGAAGCACCGGTAAGACTCCATATCCCGAGGGAAGAGCAGTGGCTACTCCAAAGCCTCGGCAACAAGACCTGCCCTCCCTCCATCATAGTTCCTTAGGGAAGTTTCCCAAGGAATCGTAGCGTCATCCAATTCTAGTCGTGGGGACCAAGTGCGAGGTCCTCTGCGCACATCAACAACGAGAGCCTCATCTCGGCTCTCAGTGGATGAAGCCCTCTTGCTCCGATGGTCTTTCACTACCTTCTGCTATTTGGTCCCTTTTTGCGGAACTACCTCCCCTTCTTCTAGGGCCACGAAGGGCCTTTTCTTCCTCAGATCTAGCAGTGGCTTCAAGCCGAGATCAGGAACCTGAGGGGGTGGTGGAGGAAGATTCATAGCCGGTTGGGATGTACTAGTCCCCTTGGGCTTGGGCTTCTTACCCCTGTTCTTCATCAAGCTCCTTAGATCTGCCATGTCTTCTTCTTCCGAAAAGTCCTCGGGAAGAGCAGTTATTAGTACAGAAAGGTGGACAACAAACTGCCTGTCAGTCTCCTCCTCGGCATCAGGAACTGTTGTCACTTCAACCTCTTTCGAAGCTTCTCCTTCGAATCTAAACTTGTCTATCTATTCCTCAAGTGAAGAGGTTGAAGAGGCAACTCCTTCACCTGCTGCTACCAGCCCGAGAGGAACCTGTTGAATTGGCTGGAGGAGCAAGGGTACACCCTGCGGATTTGGATGTGGCACGGGCGCAAGGTCGAACGGAGCCAAAAAAAATCCTTCCAGGCAACGTCTATACGGTTGATGCGATAGTCCCCCTGTCTTATCGTGTTACCAACCGACTGAAAATCCTTCGGTTTCGCTGTGTACCCAAGAATAAGCGGAACCGATCGGAGTTGCCCGTCTTCGCTTACGAAAATCTCTGAGCGTAGCAAGTAATTGAAGGCGACAGCATTTGTAAGGCTGAGCCGAAGAGAAACGTGGTCTTTATTTGTTAGTATTATAGCAAAACTTAGTCAAAAACTTGAAAGGAATTAAAAAATATATAATAATAAATAACAATAATAAAATTCAAAATTACTGGAGTGTAGATCCTAAATCTACTGTCAGTAAACCTAAATCAAGGATATTCTACCTGGTTCTCCTGGCCTGGTCAGGCAATGAGGGCCGTCATGCCACGCGCCCGAGACGATCACATAGTCGTCTTTCATCCCTTTATTAGATTTGGAGAGGCAGGAAACGAGCCTAACCACGTCGGACTGGGATTTAAGATAATATCCCGCCTCTTTTTGGCTATGGCACTCATACATATGTACCACGTCGAGCCAAGTGAGGCCCAACCTTAGATGGCGGTTCAAATCCTCAACTGCTCTTAAGATCCTTAAGACATTGGACGCACATTGGTCAGGGCTAAGCCTATGGTTTCTAAGGTAATTACTGGTAATAGGACCCATAGGGATGGTCATCCCCCCTTCTAGAAAGGCGATGATGGAAATAACAACTTCGCCCGTCTTTCGATCTGTTAGTATTCTTTCCGGAGAGCAATACCTCAGACCCACATTTTGAGGTATGCAGTATGTCGCCTTAAACTCCTCTATTTGGGCGAGGCTATCTACCAGATACTAGAATCTACCCATCGCAATTAAACAAAAAGATGGAGTCACTAAGTGAAGTGACTAGGGAATGATTATTCGAAAGCCGAGGAGGTTGGCCGAAGAAGGAGACGAGGGGTTTAGAAGTCGAAACTTACGCAAACCAAATCGGAATGTGATCCTTGAACTCGCAGAAAGATTCTTACGGATTCTAAAAAGGGGTTAGGATCGGTGATTGGAAGAACTTGAAGGATTCGAATGCTTGAGTTTGCTGAGTGCTCTGAGAATTAACGAAGTAAAGAAGAAGTAACCTGTTCTAAGGCTTTATATAGGGACAAGCGAAAGAGCAGGAGTCATCCCGCCCAAATTTTGAGGAAGAATCACATCCGTTGGATCAATAGCCCACCGTTGGATACCAAAGACAAAACGCCGCCTGGAGTAATTGATAGTGCATTGGGAATCCTGAAACGACAACAGCATTAATGAAGCGCCTGCATCTGCGCCTACGCATGGAAGTTCAGATATTTTTATTATTTCAAATTTCTATTTCGTGACAAGTCAAGATCCTATTTTTTCTCCTCGGATGAGAGGGAAAAACTAAAATTTTGAGGGGCTATTATGGGGGGTGAAAGCCCAGCCTAATGTATTGGGCCTAGGGCCCTATTCGAAGGCTGCTGGATGTCCGAAGAGGGGAAAATATCTGGGAAAGGGTCCATGTAGAAGAATCATACCTGGAAGTGAATGAGGAATGCATTTTGAAGAGGTCATCAGTTGTCCGAAGAGATCTTTCTCGTCGGATACGGTAGTCTTGATCAGTTAAATATCTGGAAGGTCTAAATGATCCTCCTAACAGTTCCAACAACGAAGATGAGCTCTGAGCATGTCTGGAGATGATAAGAACAAAGAAATATCTAAAGGGAAAAGCTGCTACAACCGTATTTAATTCGTTACAGCTACTTTTCTGGTCACATTTATGTGGAGAAGACCCCTGAACAGTGTAATCTCAGCTACCACCACTCAGAAAACTAAAAAGGAGACTTGACATGACATATACTCAAGTGGATGCTTAGATGAAGATCAAGTGGATGATGGAGATGAAGGGGAAGAATGCTATAAAAAGCGAAGAGGCCTCTGATAACAGGGAGAGAAAGGGAGAGAAAAAGAAGATAAATACGATTTTACTGTAGCTCTAAGTATTGTAATAATCTTTATTCAATAAAATACCTCTTCAGACATTCATTGGGTCAGTTGTTCAAGCCTGATTGCATGTTAATTCATCCTTAACTATCTTAGTTAATCACTGTGTGATTCACAACTAGCCTAGCTCTTTCACCCACTCTCTACAAATTCATTGTTCTGGATTTAGTGGGCTCATAATCCATATCTCTTGGGCTTGAGCTACAAATCCTGACCTTACAGTAGGTAAACTACATATTTGATCTCTAACCTTAACACCATATGTCAATTTGGTCCCTAATGTTTCACTTGTATCAGTTTAGTCCCTAACCTTTTGGTATTGTGTCAAAATAGTCTTTGTCGTTAAGTAATGGATGAAAAATAATGACGTTGTTAACGGCTAAAATAAAAAATTTATTTTTTATCCCACATGGATGCAAAGTGTACTAACATGATTAAAAATCCAATTAATCAACACCACCTCATCCAATGGCTAACAAAAACCTAAGAATTCGTCTCTTTCTCCATTAACACTCTTCTTCGTGTAAGCTTAAATCTCCAGTGGTAGCAAACAACGAATGCCTACCCAAATACAACTATCTCAGTCCCTCTTCTTCCCAACACTCGTCACTCTGCCTTACTTTACATCCATCCATATCTTTCCCTGCTTCTTTTTTTTTTTTTTTTTTTTTTTTTTGGTAAAATATCTTTCCCTGCTTCTACTAACGTGTTTCATTTTCTTTGAGGCATTTGGTCGAGCATATAGCGAAAAGAGACAGCATTAATAATTAGTTAACCATGGCCACGAGCGTATACCACACACAAATAACAGTAACGCCACTCTCTCTGCCTTTGGGTTTTCACTTTTCACCTACAATCTCCAATTATTATTATCAATGCTTCTTCGTTAGTAGTTGTTGGTTGAAATTGTAATTGAAGTTATTGATCTAATCACGTGGTTGCTAGCATCACCGCCCTTAAGTTGAAATTGCAGCATTCTTTCTTTATTAATAATTCAGATTTTGTTTGTTTTGGTAAGCTGAGAGGAAGGAGATAATATTAGTAGTTACTTTAATAAATTCAAATTGGTCTTCTAAATTTTGATTTCTCATTCTGAATTGAACCTTAGACACAAATATAAATGACTTAATGAAGTTTACGGTTGGGTGGAGCTGGACATTGCTCTCTCTCTCTCTCTCTCTCTCTCTCTCTCTCTCTCTCTCTCTCTCGCTCGTTGAAATCGGAAAATAGGTTTTTTTTTTTTTCTATGTCAATACACTTAGCATCCCATGTGGCATTTTTTTTTTAGTTAGCTACATCAACATTTTCCATTTAGTACTTAATGGCAAAGACTATTTTCATACAATAACAAAATATTGGAGACTAAAATGACACAAATGAAACATTATGGACTAAATTGACATATGATGCAAAGATTAGGGACTAAATATATAATTTACCCAAATATATTTCTATTTGAAGGAAAATTCAATATAAATGTGTTTTTGAATATAAATATGAGCTGCATGCATCTAAAGAACTTAACAAAGCTCCGTTTGTTTTGAAATAAAATATTTTCTAAAAAATATTTTTTTCATTTGGAGGTGATCATTTTAATGTAAAATATGGTCAAATTAAACTTAAAAAATATTTTTTGTTTACAGTAAAATCTTTTATAAAAAGTTGTAAAACGTTTTACTTTTTAAAACTTGAAACACACTGAAAATATTGTGAATAGAAAGAATTTGGTTGAAAACACAAGTTGCATTTTTTTTTTTTTTTTTTTTTTGGTTGAGAAAACCGACCAAATCAAATATATTAAATCAACAGATGAAGTCTGTCATGAGAAACAAAGGGAGGGATATTCTCAGAGATGTCCTCAATACAAACCAAAGGCGCAAACAAAAATTTAAGAGTTTTTAGCTAACTTGGCAGCAACTCTACTACAATCTCGACGGACATGAGAGAAAAACCAAGTTCGAAACTTAGAGGCAGCAGCGCAAGAGTCGTCCACCAGATGGCCAAAGTGAGAAAAACAGATGCCATCCGAGTGATTGGGGCAAGAAAAAACAGCTGGTTTAACCATGGAGTCAACAGCCAAGTGAAATTCATGCAGTCTTGCAACAGAATCAGAGTAAATTTGGGAGTATGGGAGAGAAACTTGCTTCAAACGGACAGCATTACACTTAAACCATATACCCCAGCAAACCATGGCAAAGCAATCAACAATAGTATAGTCTAATTGCCCCCAACTGCCTATTCAAATGGCAGAGGTTAATTTTAATAAGTTTTGTCCACGATTCCATGACACCAAATTCGAGCAAAACCCATATATCTAAAAAATCACCCTCCTATGCATAAGGGATATCTATGTTGTCCTCTGAATAAGGGTAACGGCTATATATGCCCTGGGAAATTAATCCCGTCTCCAAAAGGGTTAACCAGCACCGCAAAAAGACTTGTTCAACACTGTGAGTTGGCTGAAACACGGGTAAGCAGAAAGGTCCAGGAGCGTCATCAGTATGAAAACCTCCTTGCTGAAGTCAAAAGCAACAATACTCTCAACGCCCGCATCGATTGTCCACCAGAAAAAGAATCCACCCATGTACACTGTGTTCCGAAAATCAGGACAAAAAGAGTGGGGAAAGTCCTCTACAATCTTCAAGCAGTCTCCACGAACCAGTACTTGTGGTATACACTTCTGCTTCGAGGTTTTCATTGTACATAACATTCAGAAGCCTGAGGACCTTGAAGTCATTGGATATTGGGTCGAAGACGACCCCAACACTATAAGGCTTCGACGTTGAACTTTTCACGAGGGGTAACAGGAGGAAGAGGCTTGAGTCCTGATGATGACAACGACGTGGTGGTGGGGTTCCATAGGTAAATGTCGCCATGTTGGGAACGGTAGTAGAGACAGATGAGACCATGACAGGAAGCGACTATGTCAAGATCGTATTGGTAAAATTTAGGATCAGAAAGTGGTGGGAGATCGAGCAGGATTTGGTTTAGCATTACTGGAAATCGTACAAGTGAGAGATACCCATTGCTGAAAATCAGGATTATTTTAGATGAAATTAAAGTGTTTGGCTACAAACTTCTTCGTAGTGTATATGCGAATCAGAAAATTCAGCTAGTGGAGACCCAAATCATCCCTCCACTAATCAGAGGCCAACATTTCAAAGTGAAATTCGGTTAAAGTAATCCCCACAAAATACAAAAATAATAAAGCTCCTCCCTCAGTCTGTATTTCTCACTGTATTTGTTTATCTAGCTTATATAGTCTTGTACCCTTGAAAGTAGAAACAACTGGGGACTCAGCACCAAACTAGTAACCTGTCTCTAAGTAGCTAACCAGAAAACATTCATACAAATATACAGCAAACACCATATACTAAGCAGTCTAAGCTAATATTATACTTCTGTGACAGTGTGACTAGCTCCACCTGAATCAAAATATAATTTCACCATGTTGACGTCCATAACACTCCTCGCACACCTGTTGAACCAAAGATATGCAGGGTAAGTAGAGATCATCTTGAAAAAAAAAATGCCTATGTCCAATGATAGCAAGTGAGGGAAAAAAAAACATTTATGATGCTTGTTTCAGGTAAATGGAAATGAAAATTCCCAAGAGAGATTCTTTTCCACTCCGAAGATGTAGCAGTGAATACAGTGTTTTTCTTTTTATTGGTTTTACATTTAAATAATCGGGGGTGGAACTAGAACTTTAAGAATGAGGGAGCCAAAGTAATAACAAATTTAAAAATTTATTAATAATAGCAGGTTCTGTATCTAGAACTATTCTGTAATAGCTTGTCACTAGAAACTGAAGATAAAACAAAACAAGATCATCATGTATAAATACGAATGTTGAAGGAGCATATCTATTTTTAGATATCATAATGTTTTTATGCCACTTGATCATGTCTTTGTGAATTGAGAGACCACCTCAGAAGAGAATTCTAGTTCCTTATTCCCTTAAAAATAAAATAAAAAAGTTGTTCTATTAAGAAGGTTTATGTGGAGATGAAATTCTAAAATCTAGAAGATTGAAAAATTTTTAAACAGAAGAAGTAAGGATACTACTAAAAGAAAATATCAACTCATAAAATGATATACTAGAATAAAGATTTGGGCTAAACATAAAAATCTCAACACTATTGGCTTAATTCCTAAACCTAGACAAAAAATAAATAATAATAATAATAATAATTCTATGGAATTATTTTCTCCAGAATAAGTGAATAACTGTTTCTTCCTACAACTTGTTTTTCAACTGTTGCATTTTTCACCCACTCCGTCACCTCCAAAGATGTCATATTTTCACTCCCATTACAGTTTAACAATAAATTGAATATCCAACTTGAGTTCCAGAAACAAGACAGGAATTAATTATAAAGTCCTACTGCAGATATTATAATAAAGCAGAGAAACAACTTTTACGTCCAATAGGAATAACAAGTTATGCCAACAGAAACAACTCTGCTCAAAATATTGCAGAGATAATGATTCATGATATCAAGTTTCAAAAGTTATACATATTATAAGATCTTCATGAAACATTTTTGCTATTCTCAATGATATAACATACAGTACAAAATTTTAGTTTAAAACATAGAAATTAAGATGGAGCTCCACAATTAACAATCACTATAAGTTTCCCTTAATGTCAATGACTAATCTAATCATGTATTTATTTGGCTATTTGGCTAATCTACAGATAGCCCAACTTTTCAAGGTACAGTTTATTTTACCAAACTTGTTTTTAAAGCAAGATAAGCTAACAAAAACTAGCTCATTCAAATGCACATTAATGCCTAAAGGTTCTGTTGTACCAACTTGACACAACAACATGTATAAAAGGTACATTTTATGATTTTTGCAAATTACATGCCAGCTATAAGATTGAAGAGGGTTTTTCTTTTGGAAGTAAATGAAATTTATTAAAAAGCACAAAAGGAGGAACAAGCCTAGTACACATGGTGTACACAAAGGCGAAACCAAAAGGCAAAAAAAAAAAAAAAAAACAAAAACAAAAGAAACATGGCATCAAAAATTCATCATAGCTAAAAAATCACTAAAAACAAGTACTTCAACTATAGAGCTCTTTTCCATTAAACCTGTGCATATACTTTTCCCTCCAACTGCTAGATCAAACACAAAGGCATGAACTTTCATATTCCATCATTAACCTTCTTTCAAAGTTCTCTTGCCAACAAGCCTATAGTTTCATCATATATTTTGGCATAACACAACATACACTGAACAATCTTAAAACCAAGGACATAACTCTAGCAGTCTCATAATGAAGAACGAGATGATCAGTTCATTCTCCATTAGATTTGCACACACAACACCAATCAGAAATTATAATGCCCCATTTCCTCAAATTGTCGGCAGCTAGAATTGAGCCTTTCACAGCTGTTCTAATAAAGAAAGTTGCGGGTGGTGGAGCTCCAACACACCAAATAGATATCTATGAGAAATTGATGTTGGCCCCTTTCCTCAAAGCCTTATAATAATTATTAACACAAAAACCACGGCTCTTGGATAGAGACCAGACCAGACCAGCTTGTCCTCTTCTCCTGGATTAACTTTAGGAGTGTATAGATCATCTTGAAATGACTGTATGAACTCTAGCTCCCAATCTTGGACTGCACAATTAAATTACGTATTCCACCAACAATTTCCATTCAAACAATATGTGTGAACTGCAACAGTAGCATCTCTATTTCAGGTAATGAGAAACAACTCCAACTAGGTTCTGAACATCTCCTAGGACAAGGACTCAAACACAAAATAAGACTTATGGACCTTTGGTAAAGCCAAGGACAGCCCATTCCAGAAAATCTTGTCTTTTGTTATTTAATCTTTTTTATCCTCAAAATTTTTACAAACACATCATAACCCCAAGTATTTCAAGAAGAGATGAGGGAAATTGCACATACTAAGTCTGGTCAATTCTTATAGGTTCCGAACAATACATCTCCTACCAAAACCATCTCCTAGGGTTAAGGTCAATAGATACTCAAAAATGTCTATTCAAATGTAGTTTTTATAAAATTTTTGAAAATGGGCTCTAAGGATTTCTTAAATTTGGACTCTATTTCCATGTTTCACCAATTGATTTTGCATGAAAATTGACGGTTTGAGCTTTGTTCTACATGGCTTGGCTTTCTTGAAAATATTGTAGCTAACCATGTTCTATTTCAAGCCTCAGTTTCATGTCTATTGCTCTTTTAAAACATCACTTTCCTTTTTCATACCCATCTTAGAGATAAAAGACACATATTCTGGTACATTCTCAACTCTGACTATGGGAAGCTACAAAATTAATATTTAAGAACCATTACTGAATGAACATTGAATTGAATCACATTTACTTCCCTCTTTTGTCATAGACTCATAGTGGTTTAGTTTGCTTTCATCATTGACTCTATGTTAACAAGTTTCTTCATAAAAGACATTTCAAGTTTCCTTTCTTTCCCCATTTTATTACATACTCAGCTGACAGGTTTTGAGAAATATTGATCTGGTTTATGAAAGAGGGAGGGAGTGTTGGTTGAATGGTTTGATTTTTTCAGCTGTCTACAATGGAGGTCACCATGTAATTCGCTAAGCACCCTCCTCTTTCTTTACAAAGTAACTATCAAATGCATCAATTGCTAAACACAAAAAAGTATTACTTACACCAATGTTTAGGAAAATTCATATAAAAGGAGACAGCATATTGAAGAGTGAACCACATCTCACCTCCTCTTATCAGCTCAACATATTTGTCAATTGGTGTTTTTTAGGACTCAAAACCAATGTTTAGGACAATTTTATGTAAAAGGAAAAGGCAAATTGAAGACTATATCATACCTTACCTCCTCTTAGATCAGCTCAATATATTTGTCTGTGGCTGACCTCCTGAACTTAACTTGTTAAGGAACGATTTAGTAAACCCGTTAAGTTGAAGATTCTTGGTTGTCTGTGTAAAAGGATCATACAAGACCAGCTGCCCTTCTCTGTTCTCCATAAACAACTCCCCATTCTTGCAAAAGCACAATGGCCACTTCAAATCGAAATAGTGCCCAATTCTAAACAGCCTAGTCCATGATTCCTTCACACCAAATTCAAGCAAAACCCATATAGAAAACAATACCTCCATAGCAACAAACCCATTCAACACCATGAGACTCCGACGTCCTCCGTAACAATGCCCAATAACACTTTTATCCGGAAGCGGCGTCATTCTGAACACCTCATTCCTACAATCGAATGAAACAATTCTCTCATCATAATCTTGATTGGGTCGTACCCACCAGTAAAAGAACCCATTGTCGTACACTTTCGTCCTTTCATAGTCAACGAAAATATTGAGCATGTTTGAATCAACAAGAGTGTCGAGCTGTTTCCCTAAACCAGGGCCCAAACGGTACACTTCCAGCTCGACATCCACAAAATCCGTGTCGGCCATCAAACTGGTATTGAGAGTGTCTAGAAATCTCACCACCTTGAAGTCATCAGCTCTGTCAATGAACAAGAACTCCAACCCCATAGCGCAGTCGAAGTCTTTCGGGCGAGGACAGTTGATGCGACGAGGTATAGCCATGAGTTGCAATGAGGAGGAAGGACTACAGAGGTAGACATCGCCTTGGAAATGGTCGTGGAGACAGAGGATGCCATTACAGGAAGAGACTACGCCAAGTCCAAGAAAAGGAGGTGGTGAGTTGGATTTTTCTCTGGCTTTGACGAGGAGGAAGGGTGGGTATGGGGGTTGGGATTTGGTGGTGAGAATGGAGTTGTTGATGAGGTTTTTGGATACGAAATCAGGAGTTCCAATGAGAGCAAGCCAAGTTTTGGAGACACACCTGAATCGAAGTAGAGATTTAGGAGGGAGGCGTGAGAGTATATTTACCACCACTTCCTCGGGCAGATAGGTTGACATTATTGCTTCTTCGAGCTTGCTGAACACCCGTATCAGTAGAGATCAGACCTTGAAATCACTTTCTAATGTGGAACCTTGAATGATATACTTGAAAGGCGTACCCTGGAAGGAAGATTGGGATAGCACTGGAACATCAAGTTACAAATCACAACTGGACTCTTCCTCTGAAATGATATTTTTCTGTTTGAAAAATATAGAATAAGTAGAAGATTTGACATCACATGCCAGGAACAGTCCATGCCCAGCAATGCCAGCCCGAGACTCAGAGCAACTTTTTCTCACACACCAATATCAGCCGTTAAGCACACTTACCGGGAAGCTAACAAATGTGCGGATCGTCTTGCTTATTTAGGATTGTCTCAAGCTGTGGATTTTTTTGTTCATTCTTGTCCTCCTGTAGAGTTGATTCCTCTGTTAGAGGCTGACTCCCTGGGTTCCTTTTGTAATAGGCTTTGTCCTGGTCCTTTTTCTTCTTGCTAGTTTAATATATCTTTCCTTTAGACCAAAAAAAAAAAAAATATCAGCCGTTCATCTCAAATTAAATTTTAAAATTAATGGAGTTTTTCTTTTTGAAAAAGTTAAAATTAATGATGTTGATGAAGTAAAATTGAGCACGATATAACCGGTTACAGTGGCACAATAACTCATTCTAAATCAACGGTTATAATCCAACATAAAGAGCCGATCTAACGGTGGAAATTAAATGGGAAAGATTTGATATCTCTCACAAGTCTCTTCACTCTTCAGTTTTCACTTCAGAGACAGAGTTCAAGTCATGGACTCATGGCTTCCCCATTCACGCCTCCTCCTCCCCTTTTCACGCCTCCTCCTTACCTCTTCAGTCTCAGACTCTCAGTTCTTTACTTGGCTCTCTCAAACTCTCTCACAATCTCACACTCTATAAAGTCTAAACCATTTCTCCAAATCCGAAGTACAAACCCTAGCCGCCTCCAATGCCGTTACCCACTCCCCTCTCCGCCTCCAATGCCTAGCGCCGCCGCCGCTGTCCACCCCTCTCTAGTTACCGCCGGTGTTTAGTCCTCACCCAGCCACTGTGTACTCTTCACTGAGTCAGTAAGGTAATTTTTCTTTGTTTCTCATCTTTCTTTTTTGTTAGTCTCGTTGGTTTCATTTTTTATGGAAATCAAATGTTAAAATCAAATAAACCCAAAGATTCATACTATGAAACCCTAACTAAAAAAAACTTAGAAACCCTAACTATTTTACTTTTATTCTTTGTTCTTTTCTTTAATCAATTTTGATCCTGTTTTAATTTTATACAGGATTGAAAGCTGACTCCAAGTATCATTATCTGCCCTCAAGTTTGAAACCCATACACCCACGGTTTTCTTTAAGGTATGGTTTTTGCTTTCATTTGTGTTTAGTAAAGAAAAGAAAAATGTAGTGACTCTGGTGATTATTTGATGTTTCTTTTTACAAAAAGGGGCAGAGTAATTGAAATGATAAATAGAAGATTGTTGAAAGGGAAACTATTGAATGTAATTCATGAGAGCTACATTAATGTGGCTTGCAGATGCTTTTGATTTTGCTTTTCTATTAGTTTGTAGCTTTGTATGTTCTCTATTGCCCAAATTAGACAAGGTTTATTTAACATTTTTGGTTATAGCATCTTATGGAAGTTTCAGTTTACCTTGCTTTGTTTTTAACACATTTAACACCTAGAAGTTGATTATATGAGAAGATTGTTATGATGTGATTGTTCCTAATTTTCTTTCCAACACCTAGAAGTTGCATTGTTTTTAACACATATATATGAGAAGATTGTTATGATGTGATTAGTATAATCATGCAATTTGTCACTGCTAAGAAGAGATCTGTGATCTTGCATGTCCCTAATTAATTTACTTCATTGAGTGATTTGTGATCTTGCTAAGAAGAGATCTGTGATCTGTGATCTTTCTTTCTAATAATCTCTTCTGATTATATCTGTGATCTTGCATGATTCTGCCTTTAGTCCCCTACTATTATAAACTTGATTTCCTTACTAGTTGGTCTTATATTTGGTACTAATGTATTGTTTGTTGAATTTTTTTTGTTTATTGTAGGAGGATGGTAATTTATTTTGTAGAGAAGGCAGCATTTTGGGAATATTTTGGAAGCTTTTTTGGACTTATTACTTTTCTAACTTGTAACAATACTCAACTATGCTTATAGAAAAGAAATCTTAGTTCATAGGTTTTCTTTTCTATTAGTTATAGACTTATAAACTATAGAGTAGTCATTCAATGCTTTGGAAAAGTTATTTTTTGATGAAATACCTATGGTATTTGATTGTTGTAACTAATTATGTTGCTTTAAACATTGTATAACTACCAAGCCTTCTGCCTTATGGGTTACTGCCCAAAAAACTTGCAGTAACTACCTCCATTAATTGGAATATTGCAGTATAGTATTATCTGTTGGAATTTATTTGTTGCTGTAAATATTATTTGTTGTGGTTGGCAGGTTTTATAGGTGTTGAGCAGCTTACTGCCTAGGTGCTTATTGTGTGTTTAACAGATTACATATTATTTGTTGTGTTTATTTTTTGTGGTTAATGTGGGAAATATTATGTATTTGGATTGATAGGTGCATCTTGTTTCAGATCACAGGTGATTAAAAAAAAAAAAAAAAGACAGGCTTTTTGGTGTGTTGTTTTGATCACAGGTGATAAAAAGAATAGGCCTTTTTTGGGCCTTTTTGATATGTCCTGATTGAAGGCCCAATAAATTAAGTAAAAAGCGGTCCAATTTGAAATATATAGGGAATTCAAAAAATCTGAGATCAATTGGGGGGTTTAGCAAACTGCCAAACCATGTAATTTGGGCTAAAAAGGCCCCAAAAAAATTAAATTCCCATAATTTTAACTAAGGCAAAAAGTCTGGCCCAATCTAAGGCCCAGACCCGTCAAACCGAAGACTCTGACCCGGACAACCGATTACCTGAAATGTCTGATCTGACCCGGATTACCCAGAATGTTGGATCCGACCCGAATATTCGGTCGAATATGGATCCCAATCAGGTTGAGTTCAGTTTGCGTCCAAAACTGACTCGGCCCGACCCGTGGACAGTTCTAATTATGACTATATATAAAGAATTTTTTTTAGCTTATTCCTTCTTTTTCTTGTTAGTAATTATTAGAGAAAGTATAATTTACTAAGTTTGTAATTTTATTTTTATAAATAATAGTTTAATACTTTAACTTTAACTATTTATTTATTAAAAAAAATAAAACTCGAATGTAGACAAGTCATTGACTTAACTTAACTTCCTCCCTTTCCAATCACACACGTATACATTGGTTTGCTTCTTTTTTTACCTTAAAATCTTGCACCACACTTTACCACTTATTACCATTATATGAGTCAGTACTTTTAAGTTTTAAGTTTTATCATATTCCTAACCACACAAGTTTATGTTGGTTTGCTTCTTCTTGTTTGACTCCTAAAATCTAGCACCACACATTACCACTTATTATTATTATATTAGTATTTTTAAGTTTTAAGTTTTATCATATTCAAAGTTTCAACCTTTCAAAGTTCAAACTTTTTTCATTTTTCTTTCCTTCTCACGGCACAGGACATGATTCTTTCTCTCTCTAATCCTTCTCAAGACAAATTCTTCAACATCTAATTTCAGTCAAAGGTTGAAAGCAAAATTTTTCATACATTTCATCCAACATAGGTATCTCTTTCATTTTATTTTCACCAAAAAAATCTTAGATTTTCCTCAAATTTAAGAAGTTTGGCAAGTTTAGTTCTATTTTTTTTTCCTTTTAGTTACAAGAACCGATTTAACCGCACCGGTTCTAGGTTGAACCTAAGGTTTCCAATTTTTCTTGCTTTTTCTTCAATTTTTGGTTTTTGATGATAATTGAACCAGATTAAGGTTTGATTCTTGGCTGAACTGGTCGGTCCAGTCCGGTTTTTACAACCATACTTTCAATTGTCTTTCTGTACTTGTACTTGCTTTTTCTTGCTTTTTACAATTGCAAGTGTTCTTTTAAAGATATTCCTCGTTTTTTTTTTTTTTTTTTTACTTTTTGATACATATATATATATATATATATTTATACAAGATAGAATTTCTACTCTATTTTAATTTAAGTGTATATGTGTTTGAGTATGAAGGTTCCTCCTAGAAACTTGAACCACAACCTGTATCCCCCACAAACACTTATACTTGTGGAGTGACCACCACGCCAAAACGCAGTGTGGTAATTTTTGATATATTTATTATTTAATAGTCTTTTTGTTGTTTTTTATTATTTATTTATTTATAAGTTTTTGGACTGAGCTCATGAGCACAACATGGGCTGTAACGTAATGGGCTATTACAAGAATGTCCCAGGCCTTTTCCCTAAACAACATAACTAAATCCGAAGCCCAATAACTTAACTAGCACCTAATTAATCAAGTGCTCTCTCTCTCTCCCTCTCTGTGTGTCTCTGTGTGACAATGGCTTCCAATTCCAAATCTTCAACACCTATGGAGCGTTACGGCTACGATGTACTGTTGGGATCAATCGCTGCGTTCTACGTGATCATGATTCCGTACACCAAGGTTGAAGAAAGCTTTAACGTTCAGGTACTCCTCTCCTCTTCTTCTGCACTCGAATTTTCCATTGCATTCAACTCAAAAAACATTCAATTTATCAATTCCTGTTAAATTTCCTAGACACTAACAAAAAATCTTAACTTTCTGAGCTAGCAAGATTGATTATACCCTGTTTGGTTTAGAACACTGACAAATTTTAGAAATAAAAAAAAAAAATTGATATTTCAGTTCAAAATTCTTACTCAAAATTTCATATATATATATATATATATATTCGAGTCTAAATCATTGACTTTATGAGTCCATTGTTTCAAAATCAACTTGTTATGCCCGGTTTGGTTTAGAACATTGACAAATTTTAGAAATTTGAAAAAAAAAATTGATATTTCAGTTCAAAATTCTTACTCAAAATTTCATATATATATATATATATATATATGTATATATATATATATATATTGTGGCTTCTATAGCATTTGAGGCTAAATCATTGAATATATGAGTCCATTATTCCAAAATCAACTTGTTATTGCATATATACTTGCTAAGTATCTCGGGTTTTGTTTACTTAGGCAATGCACGATATTCTCTATCATCGGCATCACTTGGATAATGTAAGTTTACTTGTCTGTATCTTCAATATCTTTTGTATGTCTATTTACCTAGGAACTTAACGGATGGCTTTCGATATAACTGTTTGGTTTGTTTTTTTTTTTTTTGTTTTTTTTGTTTTTTTTGTTTTTGGTCATCAGTATGATCATTTGGAGTTCCCTGGAGTGGTTCCTCGCACTTTTATTGGTATGTTTTTTGATTCTTCTAAGGTTTGGTTAGTGATTTTTCATGTTTGTTAATAAATTTTTTAATATATTTAAATATTGCTAAAACTCATGATATTGGCCCGTAATGTAGTTTAATACAATTCCATGTCTGTTGCAATTATTTTTGTTTAAATTTGAGGAGGTTTCTTCGTGGTTTATTATATAATTTATATTTCATATGATTATTCAGCATTATACATTTTGTGCTTTGATATCTCTCTCTAGCGATTTTCCTGTGCTTAGATACTTATGTGTATACACTAGTTTTTGTTTTTATTTTTTGAGATAAATGAAACCCATTAGTCAGAGTTTACTAGATTTTTAATGAATTTTGCTAAATGTATGAACGAGTCCATGAAAATTAAATCTTTCTTCCAGTAGATTAAGTTTACTTCTTACAAAGTACTGTTGTTTCTGTAGGTGCCTTGCTTGCATCAATTTTGGCGTCTCCATTTATATTAGCAATGAATTTGCTACACTTGCCAAAGCTTTATGGTCTTATTGCAGGTTAGTTCTTCGGATACTTTGGCACCCATTGAATGTGTGTGTGTGTAACTATTAGATTCAAGTCAAATTTCAAATTTGGTCCTATTGAGGTTCTGGTCCATATGTTATTTGAAACATGAAATTAAACAAAGCATATTTGCTTCTTTTTTCTTTGACTTTTCTTAGTGGTGTATCACTCAGTCTCCCTTCACATGTATAAAGCATCTTAAGTGACTCTCCCTCATCATTTTCTTAATAAGGGCTACCCTACCTTGAATGTATGGTTTCATTCTGTATCGTATCCTTCGTAACATTCCCACATCCATCTTAACATTCTCATTATATGAACTTGTTGCTTATTAACAGCCCAACATTCTCTAGGATGGAGCGTCGCTGGTCTTATAGTACTCTTATGCAAAATTTCCTTCAACTTAATAGGTGCATTATAACTTTTCTGATTGCCACAAATTTAAAACTACAAAGAAAATCAAAATCACTCAAAGATGAAGAAGAAGGAAATAAAGAAAAAAGAAAAAGAGAAAGAGAATTACATCGCAAAGTGTTTAAAGCATGTATTCGAAAATTTTAAGCTAGAAGGTGGAGATACTCAATTAGTACATAAACATGTATCTAATTGAAGTTGGACACTTTATTTAACACTTCTTTGTCACATACTGGCTTAATTGGAAATTGAAGAAATCCACTATAATTAGCTCAATGGAGCTTGCAACAAATGCAAATAGGCCATGCATGCATGTGAAGTCCAAGAGCAAAGAAATCGACTATGATATCATGTTGAAGCATTCCTCCCCAAAAGCATAAGCTAGTAGATGGAGAAACCCAAGTAGTACATAAATTCATAGTCAAGAGTCAAGACCATGCACCAACTGATGTGAGGCACTTTCTTTAACATGGCCCTTTCTTCATTTTTCTACCATATATGTCATCATTTCTTTTGGTTTTGTTTCTTTCAACAGTATAATATAAATAGTGTAATTGCTTTTATATGCTTCCTAAAATTAGTTTATTGAATGCTTGGCATTGAAAATTCCTCCTTTTTCACTTTTTTATTTCATTTTTATATTTTTATACCCAGATTTTAGTGAACAACCCTTTCACCCCCCCCCCCCCCCCACCAAAAAAAAAAAAAAAATTCTATCTATTTCATTATGTTATATGGTTCATTTGTTACATTAAAGTAGGCTAACCTTTTTTCAATTTCTTTTATCTAGTTCGCTTGGCATTAGGTTGCATCATATTAAGCACTCTGCGATTTTTCCGTCTCCAGGTATGTTCCTGTTGTTTCTCCATTTGTGCGCCAGTATTCATTTGCATCTACTTATTATGGGAAATCCACTCTTTTGCTGGAACCATGAAATTAAAACTTGTTGCTGGATAATTTTAATGGTCAAATCTATTATGCCTGGAAGGTTCAATGGTTAATGACTGAAGAATAAGGTCTTGCATGAAGCCTCTGCCATCTACATGTCTTGATTTAAATAAAAATTTAGGTTGGAAATAACAAAATCATGCTGCATGTTCTAGATAAGTCACCCCTCTTGGAACTGAAAAGTGATTCTCATCTTGCATGGCCAGTATACCTGATAAACATGATTGAATTGAAGATGCTTGTTTTAGCAGTACAAAATAACTGTCCTTCAATCTTAAGTACACCTAGTGGTTGCTGACACCAGGGAAAAACAAGAAAAGTAATCTGGCCATTATGACATTCAATAACATGTAATAAACTATTCTAAATCTCTTATTGTTGGTATGAATAAACAATCAAGACTTTTCAACCCGAAAAAAAAAGGACAACAATCCATTAACCATCAGAATTACCCTTGGTAGACTTGGTTATAAGGATCTGGCTGCAGTTGATACACACAACCTTGAATTTTGTTTTTCAACAGATAAAATTGCCTTATACATAGATAATATTCAATTTCATTATTTACCCAAGAATTATCAAATGTGTAACTAACTCCACATCTCCTTTTTAAGACAAATAAGATGCAAAACCACGTATTTTGTATTCATTTTTTTTCTTCACTCTAAGGGTTTACCCTCTTGATATTTAATTTTTATTGAAGTTGAAGTTATTTTTTTTTCTTGGATCAGGTCAGAGATAAGTTTGGAAAGCACGTAGAAGCTTTCTTTGTAATACTAACAGCAATCCAGTTTCACGTGCTGTTCTACTGTACACGTCCTCTTCCTAATATACTAGCTTTTGGTGTAGGTAATTACTTATTGCAGTATCTCTTCTATGCTCCTTGTCTTCCTTGAAAAGTAGTTGGTTTCTGTTGCTGGCTGCTCCAAAGGAGAGTTGTGTGTTGCTTGAGTATGTGGCAAATTTTGAGGGAGAGGAATAGGAGGTTGAATGAGGGGCAAGAGTTTGTCAGTAGAGCGGCTAAAAGCCTGAAATGGGTCCCTTTTCTTTTGGATGTCTTTTGACAGGGTAGACCAGAAGATATGCGTGGCTTTATAGACTATTGTATCCATGCCATAGTAGATGAATATCGGGGCATATTGCTGATATACCCAGTTCTCTTTGTACCTTTGTATTTTAGTTACAATTAAATTTCTTTTACTTATCGAGAAAAAGAATTTTGCTTGAAGTTGAGGTGGATAAAATTGCTGTGTCTGATACTCTGATTAATTCTATATTAGTCATTTTGTGATTGGAACCATAGTTGTTAATTCTGTTCTTTTTTGGCTGCAACAAGTCAAATCTTTAGCAAACAATTATTTGGGTAACTGGAACCATTTTGCTTTATACACCATTACACTCTCTTCTGTTTGTTTGTCTCTAAGCCACAAGTGAAACATCTTGTATGTTTGACTTGAAGCCTCATGTGATGCATCTTTGAGACAGGGGGACACCTTAATTATAACGTTTTTTAGTACTTTTCTTCATCTTCTCTCTCTCTTTTAATTCCCCCTGCCGGGCATTGTGCGTCATGCTATTGCTTTTTTTAGGATTTGTTACGTTGGTGTCCTAATTGGAAAGATTAGAGAAAGACTGAGATTATCACTGTACTTCTTTTATATGTTTTCTGCATTATTATATCACAAATAGGGATGGTATGCCTGGTATGTGATGCATTACCATGTTCTCATTGTAAAGTAAAGCTGACTGTTGCTCTTACAAGAGGATGTTTGTTGATGATAAAGGGTTTTTGATTTTAATATTATTTTTAAGTTTAAATTTTAAAATACTGATGAGTATGTCATGTGAGGTGGCTCTAATTTTCTTTTATACTTATCTGTTGTAGTCAACTTGGCATATGGATATTGGCTAAAGGGGAATTTTTTCGCAGCTTTGAACTGTTTGGTATGTGCCCTATTTACTATCAATTCAGATTACACAGTTCTAATTGTACTAAATGTCACTAGCTCTTGCATACTTTGCTCTATTATACTTAACAAAATCTTGTGCATTGAGGTTTATAGTCAGATTAAATGCAAGCCATTCTGAAACTCCTTGCCTATTTCAGTATGCTTTCTGTGTCCTTCATAATTGAAAAACTATACATATCCTATTGCTGCATTTCATGAACTTTGGAGAACAATACCATCATCATACCACTTTGCAAAATAAATTAGGGTTATTGTTTGTCTCTTTGGCAATGTCTAATTGTGATAGTGACGTAGGACAACCACAAAGAACAATAGAACAAAAAGATAAACCCTAGGAGTCAGCACCAAGCAAAACTGGAGTCAGCACCAGTGAAAAGAAAACACACGTTTTTAATAATTCTCAAAACAGTCTTACAATAATCCGAAAAAGTGTTTAAATAGCTAACAATAAAAATACATAAAGAAACCCTAAAGAAACCCTAATTATTAAATACTCGGGCTTGCTTAAACTCAAGCCCAATAACTAATAGGCTCCATCCATAAGGCCACAGGTTGCGCCGTCTTCTTTTTGCTCTTCCTCCTATACGTGCATGTAATTGGGGGCTTGTACCTCGTGTCCGCACCAGATAGCATGCACTAAGAAATAATCAAGTTGTAATAGACCTTGTCAAATAGTTGAATAAAGCCCAAGTGATCTCCAGGAATTTTTCAAAATTTAGCAAAGGTGAGTGAAGAAATCAAAGAGTGATTGTTGACTGGAAGTTATCCCTTTTATGTTTTACAAAGGTTGCGGTTATGGCAGGCTAAAGGGGTAATTATCTTTTCATATTTTTTGATAAGTAAATGGCTAAAGAGGCCTTTATGGAAGAGTAAATACGTTTTTGCCCTGAAAGGGGGAGTGGGGTTTTAGCATTGTACAAAGACATCAAGTATTTAAAAAATATATATATATATATACATATTGTATAAAAATAAAGCCATCAATTGAAATGCCTTGGAGACATAAAAAAAGAAGTGAAAAAGGATAAACACTAAAAGTTTAAAAGTGCAATGAGACTATTTTTTAGCTAAATAAGTGCTGTGATTCTGTGAATATTTAAAAGCTAAAATCCTTGGACCAAAACAAAACATCAGTGTTGGGTGTGTTACTGTGGGGGCAGAGCTTTTAAGAGGGGCTCCTAAATACTAGAGCAACAGTACCTATAAGAAATTTTGGGGGGAGTCAGGGGGAGCAATAGTCCCCCCCCCCCCCTCTCGGATCCACCCCTATATTTATATATATACACACTGATATTTCTGTTCTGACATTTAATTCAATATTTTTTCTTTTATTTCTTACAAGTAGAATCTTTTTATGATCTAAATTGCATAAATCTTATTATGATTCTCTATTTTTTAATGATCAGATTTTTGCTACTGTCATCTTTAGATGTGATATGCTGCTACTTCTTGCCCCTCTTGGCCTGACGCTTCTGTTGGTAGGTTGCTTGTGACAATATATTTTTTTTTTTGGTCCCTCTCCCCCCCCCCCCCCCCCCCCCCTTTTTTATCTTGTTAAGCTGGAGAATCTTCTTAGGATCTTGTCAGATTGTGACTTTGAATTCTTGCAATTATACCTGTTTTGTTTCTTGGTTAAACATTTCTTTCCCTACAATTTTTATGCGAATGTATGTAATTGGAAGAACTTGGCTGAGTTACTTCATTAAATTCAGTTACTAGTAAAAGTTTTTCATTTGAAACTTTATAATTGATACACTATATTACCTATCAAAAAAAAAAAAAAAAAACAATTGATACACATATATGTATATATAAGGAATGCATGCGAAAATGTGAAAAACATGCAAATGAAGATGCTCAAGGACTATAAAAGTGACCATGTAGGATCATTTTAGATTCCTTTGATCTTTTGCATCTGGAGGCCACCTAATTTATAATGTTGGAATTCACAACAGCAGGCGCCAACTCTCCTAATTCAAGATTCTTACATGGCAATTATGGACGTGTTCAGTAGAATAAGTACTTTGACATCCAAAGCTCTTGAGCTTCTGCCCACCACTTAACAAAGAATCCATATATATATATATTGGATAAGTTAACAACGAAGCCATTATTCATATAGCAATCATGATCAGAAAGATGGTTCAAGTAGAATAAGCACTTTTACATCCAAAGCTCTAGAGCTTATGCTCACCAGTTAACAGAGAAGCTGTTGCCCATATTGAAATCATGTTCAGAACAATAGTGCAAATGTAACTACAAAATCGAATATGGACCAAAAATTTGTTGCGGACAGTAAATATATGTGTGTGTTGTAGTGTTTAAAGACTAGTCATAAAAATGATGGCTGAGCTCTAATTCTAAACTCAACTTTCTATGGTAGAACTGATTTATATTCTTTAATTGATTTGGAGGATATTATTTTAATTGTTGGTGTATCAAATCACTCTCTGAATGCTCTGTTTTATTTTTTTTATTTTATTTTTTTTTAAATAATTATTTTCTCAAAATTCAAGCCTCTTGCATTATATAATGAGATTTTTATCCTTTTATTGCACAGATTGGGAAGATTTTTTATGCTGCTTAATTTTTTTCCTGGAGCTATTGTTTTTTGTTTCAGTAATTTGTATTAGGATTGTGAATTCATTTTTATATGATTCTCAACTTTAATTAGATTAAGACGTTAGTCTAAGATGAGGAGCACAGTGAAATTTACTTAAGTTTATAATTTTTTTTTAATAAATTGTGTTACTGTTGCATGTCTGAAACTTCAAGGTCAGATATTAAAGGATACCTGATGAAAACTGCCTATGATATGGTCACTGGTTGCTTCTTGGCTCTCACTCACAACATAAATAGAAATAAAAATCTCATGTAGAGTCTAACTCATCACTAACCATACCCTAGTCATGCTATCTCTCTATTGGTGTTGCATTGATTGCATGCTTAACATAGCATGAGACAATCTTCCATTAAGATACAATTAGAATGGGGTTTAAAACTTAGCTATTTTCAGGCTGTATATTGGTATGTCACATTTCCAGTTGGTGGATAATCTCCTAGCTTGAACTGATTTCTGTAAGTGCTCCAAGGAGCAGATTCTATCACTAACATCAGCACATATAGTTTTAACTAAGCTTTCATGTCCGCAAACTTTACCATAGCTTCCTGTATTTCTTTCAATCCATATATGGTATATAAGAGAATTTCATTTCATCAATGACAGATGAAATCAATTTCATTATGGGAGGCATTAATACGCTGCATAGGGATAGCTCTGTTGTGCATAGGTTGGTTAATTGTTCATTCATTTTTATTGCAATTTGACTTGATTTAGCCTTCCTATCTAATTAAAATTGGCCATATGATGAGAACTCCTGATCTAATATCTACTTTTGAAATTCTCCTCAGTGCAGGTCTCACCGTGTTGGTTGATTCCATTATGTGGAAGAGGATACTGTGGCCTGAATTTGAAGTTTTTTGGTTCAACTCTGTTCTGAATCGAAGTTCTGAGTGGGGTGTATCCTTTCTAAAAGAATTTTCTATTGCACCTTCGTTGTGTTGTACAATTGAAAATGTGTGTTATGAATGCTTTATGGGAAATTTTAATTATCCATTTGGGTCTATGATTTATTTATATTCTTACTCTTATACTTTTTTTCCTCTTTTGGATCCATCTGAGCATGACATGCAGGTAAGGCTACTTATCTGTTTGCAGCTTCATTTTGCATATTGTTGAAATAAACACTGCAGAGTTGCATGCAGCTTCGTTTCACATATTGTTAAGTTTAAACAGTGGTGAGTTGGTTGGCTCATAGGCATTCTGAATACTGTTTAATGAGGTAAAAAGAAAAGGCCTGCTTGTATTTGGAAGAGACTAAAGCATGGCAGTACAATGCTAACTGCAATTTCTTAATGGTTTGGTGCTATCCTACTATTGTGTGATAACTGCACTCAGGTAGTTACTTTTTGGTGCCTACTCAATAGGAGTCTTATCTGATGTTTTCATAGTTGATTCTGAAAATGCAGTAATAAAGAAACTATATATTTATTTGAATTTTACTCTGTATTCCTTAACATCTCTTATTTTTAGACACATTCCTTTCACTGGTACTTTACTTCAGCATTGCCACGCTCATTGCTTGTTGCATATCCTCTTTTTCTGGTGAGTCTTGCAACTAGTAAAAATTTTTCTTTATGCATTTGTTAAGGTTTCTGCTAAGCATCATACAACTGCTGAAAATGGTTGCCTAACTTCATTTGGATGGTGGCTTATAGTTCTTGTCATTAACTCTGTAATGATGTGCATTTGATATGGTCTCTGATGTAGGATGGTCCTCTGGATTGGATATTAGAGTTGCCTAACCTCAACATAAGTAGGCCAAAAGGCTCTTGATATTGTGGTTTGTTGAACCTTTTTTTTCCCCGGATGAGTAAGAAAATTTTAGTAAATACAAACACCTCCGAGTACACAAGAAGTGTACTTAGAAAGCTGTTGGGGTTTGTTGATCTGAAGGCTCTTTGGAGATTATGGAGGTTTTGGAGTTAGAATAATTGAAGAAAACAAAGGAACACCGGTGATGTCCAGTATCTGTGAACAGTAGCAAGAATAATAACCTTCGTGTTTAAGAATTTTTGGTGTTGAGTGGTGGTGGGCTCTCTTTGGGTTCATGAAATAGGATTTTGGGATTGATTGGGCTTGAAAGGGGGTTGGTTGAGATATGGTTGTGGCTACTTAGAAAGTAGATGAAGGAGAAGAAAGGATTAGGAAGCCTTCGAGTCTCATCTAGAAAAATTTCAATGGAGCCTCACCATTAATAGAAAGCAAAATAGCCAAAATTTTTCAATCAAGCTGTTCAATTGTTACAAGACCACCATCTTATATATTATATAGTGGTGAATCTAAGCATAAGCTGGTACATTTAGTGTCCTATTAGGAAAAGGATTGACTAACCATTAAGACTCAACTAAACCTAAAAAATAATTAAAATAAATTATTGTCAAGGCCTACCCTTTGCAGTTTTTATTGTCAAAGCTTACCTTTTGAAAGGAAGACCATTATTACATCTAGCAAATTAGATGTAAAACACTGTGGAATCAATAAAAGAAGCTGGAAAAAAAAAAAACCCCTCAACAGTCGGACTTTTGAGGATGTTTAGAGACCTATTGACCATCTAAAGTCCTGGCTAATCCGGACTTTGTTTGATTGATCTCAGTTTTGGGTTTTACACATTGTACTTCCATTTATGATTTCCAACATTCTGTTAGATTTTCTATCTGATTTGTTTGTAACTGTTTTAGTACTATGTGTTCATCATCATGACATAGAGTACATTTTCTATTTTAATAAAATTCTTATTACCTTAAAAAAAAAAAAAAAAAAAACGTATACTCAATAAAATGAAATTCATGCTTTCAGTCGGGTCAGTTAAATGGTAAAAGAAATAAATGCATGTTTTTGGAACGAGAAATTTTGGACACTGAATAATTGTCCTGCTCAAGTATATTGATGTCTATTCTTCTTAAGTTACTGGTTCTATTATTTCTCTCACTTCAATTACCTTACCTGAAAAAGCTATCCTTCTTGCAGCTTGGGATCTTACTCGACAGAAGGATTTTGCCCTTTGTTCTTCCAGTTTTATTTTTTATCATACTTTACTCAAAGCTTCCCCATAAGGTATTGGATATTCAATGTAGCTTCATTGACTTTCATTATTTTTTATTTACTCCCTTCATCCCTAAATACATGAAATGTTTGAAATGTCACAATTGTTGAAGAAAAGGTAAAAGTATGGTGATCTTCCCCAAAATTACATTAACTTTCTATTAGAGGTGACACGACTCTTGATAAATATTCTGTTTGTTCTTTTGAACAAAATGTGAGTGTAGTTTTGGATATTGGACTTCCACTTTTTGAAATTTTCATATATTCTGGAATAACCCAAAGAGAAATGTTATCATTTATTTTGGGATGGAGAGAATATCTTTTTACTTCTTAAGAAGACATGTAACACCATTTCATTTGTTGATGCAGGAGCTTCGTTTTATTATTAGTTCTGTTCCAATCTTCAACTTATCTGCGGCAATTGCAGCTACTAGAATGTATGTTGCAGATGTTTAATATTCATCATTATTTGAAGTAATATGTTAGAAATTTCTATGGATTGTGGTAATATTTTTTGAACAGTTGTTTAACTCCACTGAAGTTATTCCTGTTGTTTAAGAAATAGCACGACACTTTAAGCTAAAGGAAATCAATGGATAAGATCATCAAGGCTTTTGAAGCTCTAAAGCTTGGTTTGCTTTCCCTTTACCATTATGTGTCTTGTGGACCATTTGGTAAGAGCGAAACAGTAGAACGTTTGATGGTGCTGAGCATCCAATTCGTGTTATCAAGCAATCCTTTTTAAGATGTCTATTTGAGTAAATGGTTGTTTTAGGCAACAACCACTCTTGTTCTTTCCAAGAGTTTTTAGATAGCTGGCATTTGAGTGTGTGCATTACCATTGTGTGAAAAGTCTTATATTAAATATATTTTCTCTTGTTTGATAGAAATTATTTTTAATTATATAGAAATAGAGATAAATTCAATGCCCTTCAGTTTACTGGAGCTATTGCTAATAAGCTAAGGTCAGATGAAGCAAGAGTTTGAGCCTTCTTCCTAACTTAAGTGTCCAACCTTCATTTATCTGCTAGGAGTCATCCACTTAAGGAAAATCTGTGAGTGATAAAACAGTGTTTTAAGACTGGTGATTCTTCTGTATCTTCTTTGTCTTTCTTTTCTTATCTACCCATCCTCTATATTTGCTATTTCTTTCTCATTTTAATGGCTGGTTGGGGGGTTGGAAAACTTCTCTGTCCGGTATCTTGTATGTTACTTTTCCTGTGATTTGTTGGTGATAGGCCAACTGTATGATTTCTCCATCTCTCTCTTTCTGAGTCTGCCTTCTGTGTAGTCTTTTGCTGCCTGTTGTTTGCAGATTTTCTGCATACTTGTTCTGGTCAAGCCCCAATCCATCTTTATTTTCCTCTCCTATTGATTGACAGCTATGTTGATTTTTTGAACTTACATGCAATAAACCTAGCCTTTGATTTCCATGTTTCTTATGGTTGATTTTTCTTTTTTTATTTACCTCATTTGTGTTGGGATTAGATAAAGTTTCATGTAAAAATTGTTTGCGATTGAATTAATTTTGCAAGTTTTAATCACCTGAAATCTGATTGAGTTCCTCCATGTTCCCGTTCGGGAATGTCAGCCTGCTAAATTAAATGCGAGGACCTGATTTTAGTTACTTATACTTGTCCAAAGTACCTTGGAATCAATTCAGTAGTCATAGGGCTGCATTATTAGAAATCAATATCATATTATGGGGTTTTGCGAATGGTAATTTATAGAGTCGTTTCCTTTTTGTACAATGTTATTTTTATTTTTAATTTTTAATTTAATTTAATTATTATTATTAATCTTTACGCTTCTTTGTGTCCATTGTACATGAAGTTGTCTTTCTTTAATAAAAGTATTTTACCTACCCCCCCAAAAAAAAAGAAAAAGAAAAGAACTATGGTTATCTTTTAAATTTTGTCCTATGATAAAAGTTGGTGGAATGCTATAACATTTTAACAGTTGAGTGACTTTGGCCTAAATATATATTGGTCTGAACCATTCAGTTGGTTATTCTAAACAAGATTGCAGGATTGAAATCGTATTTTCCTGAGGTAGTTTGCCTCATATTCTATTAGTGCCACTTTGTAAGAGACATTGTTTGGAATTTCATTTCATTTTTGTAATATTACAATAGCAATGGAATTGGCTTGCTGAAAGGATTAAAACATTAATATATTTTAATGGCTGAGTGTGATGACTTCATGCTTACCCAGAAAAAGAAAATTTTAGTGGGTTCATAAATGTGTACATGCCCTCTCTTGAAATATGTGTAAGAAATGCATATAAATGTCATTACCTCTAGACTATATAAAGCTTCACATTGATGATAAGATATCTGTGTTTGTGTGTGTCTGTACAAAAACATAATTGTATTCTTATAATTCTCATCTTGTTTTAATAGCTTTCCAGTCTCAACTTCAATCATTTTATCTTTTTTTGTATGGTCTGCTTTTGTAATCCTTTCTGAGCTTTCAATTGCTGATACATTTTCTAATATTTATCCCAACTTCTTACAGTTACAACAATAGGAAGAAGACTTTCTGGAAGTTGCTTAATTTCATTGTGCTGGGATTATTATTAATCAGGTTGGATGACAAACCCTTCTGTATAACAGCCACAACAAAATTAGTGTAATTTAACTAGGACAAATGCGTAGGCCAGTAATATACTCAGATACTCATTAGATACGGTTGTCTTTACTTATAAATAGTGTGTTTTACATAGTCCTCTAGTTTTTCTTATGCATTTTCACTGCTTCCATGATGTTTCTGAAACAATTTTGAAACATTTCTGTTTCTGAACTACTAAAACAGTGCACTAAAATTTTGTTCCCTGGATAGCGATTCAGTCTTATGTCTCAAATTTTATTTTCCCACTACCATTCATGGATGTCCTATTTTGGAAGGTTGATGTACAGGATTCTATCATTTTACTGAATTTCCCTTTCTTATATTATGCAAGAAAATATCTTCCCTTTCATTACAAATTTTTGAGAAACTGCAACTTACTGAGGGCGTTTTTGAAAACTTATATTTTTAAACGTGAATTTTAATGTGGGAGTATCATTTCTGAAGGTGGACAAACAATTTGGGTGAAAAATTAAGTTTCTCCGCTTGTGCTCATTTTCTATTTTGTAGTCTAGGGTGCACCATCATAACGTTCATGGCTTCCTACAACAATTACCCAAGTGGTCATGCTTTGAAAGATTTGCACCAGATTGGTATGTTCTCTCTCTCTTAAAATTAACATGACAATGGGCTTGGAGTTGCACTTTTTTTTGATAAGGAATAAACTAATTAACACCAAAAGGAATGCAGCTGAGGTACACAAGAATTATACGAAAATATGAGCAGTTTAAAGAGACAGCTAGGATTACCTCTTCCAATACAGAGCATCTAAAAACTTAGGGAAATGTTATGTCTACAACATTTTCATAACAAATTCTAAGTGGCAGGTTGTTATAGGGTTTTTATTGGTGGGGCAAAAAAGTCATTTTAGTGGTAGGTTCAAAATAAAACCAATAACAACTAACCACTTATGATTCGTTGTAAAAATGTTGTGGACGTAGCACTTCTCAAAAACTTATGAAAAGAAATAGGAGAGAACACCAACCTGGAAAAGGAACTATGAATAAATTTAGTAGAAGTGCATAAAATGCACATAAAAATGCCTTAAATGAAACTCACACTGCTTGATGTTGGTATAACAATTCTTGCATAAAAACACAAGGTGCATTTATTGGCTCATATATTTGGCCATCCCAAATTGGGTGCTAATATGTATAAATATTGTTTGATTATCAGATCTGATAGCAAGTATGACATGTATTCTTGTTTGAGATTCAGGCTTTATAATCTGTTTGATTAGTTTCTCGAGCTAAAATATTTGGGATGTTTTCTATATTCCCTCTGAATAAAAAGAGAAGAATAGATTATGCTTTTTCATTGATTTTTTTGGTAGGTGATCTTCCCAACAATACAAATGAGCAGTGGGTTCATATTGACCCCTTTTCAGCCATGAATGGCATCTCTCGCTTTTGTGAAACTGAGTATCCCTGGAGGTATATCTGATTATTGCTTATTGTAGACTAATTATAACTTTTGACTGCAGTTGTCTATTTCTTCTTTTATTTAAAAATGCTGATATTTTTGGGAACCAATGATAATTCCATGGATGCAGCACTTAGATGGTGCGCGGTGACCTATTGAGTGACTATATTCTTAATAATTGCCTTGCCACAAACAAAATGATTCTTTTTTAAGATGGGATTTTTTACTTATTTAAACATCCATTCAGGACGGGGCTGAGATAACTCTCCTATATATAATTATTCTGAATAATTTTATCATAATCAGTTTATTTTGGCCTTTAACAAAATGGTCCTAGGAAAAATAAGCATTGTGCCAGAGTCTTTATTTTTTGAAATTAAACTCATCTTTAGACCATTTGATATTGAACAAGGATGGTGAAACATTTCAGTTTTTAATTCTGGGTTTGTTGATATTTTCTTGTTAATCATCATTTTGTCCATTACATGTAAATTTTCTGTTTGTGTAAGTAATCCTGAATAACATAGATAACTGTTCCAAGCAATGCAGCCTTTTTTAAATTTTTTTTTTTTTTTAAATATTGTTAATTGAGTTCTATTGGCATATTTCTTACGTTGGAAATTCTATTTCATGTTTAAGTATATTTACTGTTCTCTAAGGTGCAAAGTTTTTGCATTAATTTATGACTAGACTATTATGTAATGCAGGTATTCTAAAGAAGAAGAAATCCCTCTAGAAGAATTTTGCCACAGAAATTTCACCTTTCTTATAAAGTAAGTTTTCCATCATCTTCTCTTTTTCTCATTCCTAAAAGCATCCTGGGCCAATTAATGGCAATAAAAGTATCTGTGCAGGAAAGCAATCTGTTTTTGGATGTGTCTTGGTCCTTATTTTAGTTAATGCCTAGTGTTTTTTTCCTCCACTTTTTTTTTTTGATGACGTGGAACCTTGCCAAGGCAGAGCCCTTTGAGCCCACCCCTGGGAAGTAAACCACGGATATATGACCCCACCTACCAGAATTATGCATCAAATAATCCAGGGAAACTCCTAGTGGGGATTAAAACTAGGAAGTCTGAGTCTATAGATCATCCCAAGCCTCAAACCACTAGGCTGCACTCAGACGGGTGTTTTTTTTCCCTCTCTTTTTTCCTTTACACTGACAGATAGGACTGGATGAGCATTTAAATTCAAAAATTTCAAATTTTAAACTATCCTTAAGATATATAGGCAGTTCAATCTGAACTGGTGAATATTTGCTGTGTTCTGGAAAACGTGAATATTGAAGAGTACTGATAGTTCAGATAATGGGATAGATGTTTCCTCCTAATACATTGTATTCTATGTTCATTATGCATTTTTATATAGATTCTGTTCATTTGGCAGAGTTAATATATACTACCTTGCCAAGCTAGCTTGATTTTGTATTAAGAGTGAGTTTTTGCATGGTAGTTAGTCTGGAGATTAATTAGGTGAAGTGTTCATTCTGTACTAAAGGCCAATTAAAAATAAAAAGAAATTTGTAGAGAGGATGAACTTCCTTACTTGTCATGCTTTCTGGATGCACATTTTTTTTCCTTCACTTATAGCCTTATAGGTGATTTATGTTATAAATTAACAGAATTGGTAGAGAGAATCATGGTTGTTGTAGGATAATTGGTGACGATCTTTTAGCCATTTTTAATAGATTTTTTTTTTTTTTGAATACTTGCACTATTTTTGGAGGGATTAGTAGGAGGAGGGGTGGGAAGAGATGGAGATGAAAATCCCTTCGTTTTGAAGGAGGGAAATAGAAGAGAGGTGGAGGGAGGGGGAGGCAGAGGAAAATTCCTCCTGGGCCCAGCAAGCTCAATCTGCCAAAAAGTGGGCTGATTGAAAGGAGGAAAGCTAACCCCTTATTAAAACTGTGCGACATTTCAGTTTTGCCCACATCTTAAACCATTTAAATGGGGGAATAATGGTAGAATTATATCTTTATTTTCTTATTTGTTTAATTTTTCATCGCTTCTATTGCCAAGAGCCTTGTAACTTAATGGCATTGTCTGGTCTCCTTTATGATGAGAACCAGGGTTTTTAAATCCCCCCTCCCCCACTTGTAACAATTGAATATATATATATCATCCCTTCAAAAAAAAAAACAACATGAGGGGGAATGGATGC